>JAVLVB010000013.1:635980-647113 GCA_032876305.1 Orestias chungarensis
TAATGTCCAACTAAGTCAGAACATTCACAATAAAGATCTAATTAAATATTAGAGAATAATAAGGGCTGAGATTATTGTTAATATGCTGAACACTCAATAGGTTTGATGTAATTCAAACTTTTTTGTATTTTATGCCTAAAAATGAACAAATATTTTCCACTGTTGAGCTCATTTGTTCCTTTTAACAAAGTTAAATAAATTACAGTGAACGACACAATTGTCTTTCTTTCTAAGGCTAAATAAATTAATAATAAAAATAATCAGCAGATTAATTGATTACTAAGATAATCGTTAGTTGCAGCCCTAATTAGCATTCAGTGCTTCTATGGTCAATTAGGCCAAAATCAGCCACGAACTTTCACGAAAAACAAGTTTAGGACTAACCAGAGCGTTACGCTTTCACATGGCGTGTCACTTGACTACATTTAGCACGCTAGCTCATTAGCATCTGTTAAACGCTATGATGGTTCCACGCTTTAGCCGAACTGAAGCTTAGAATTACCACAACTAAGTTTAATCAGTAGGGGGCATAAAATACAAACAATATTGTAGCAGTAATGGAAAAAAAGGATGAGAAAGTTCAAGAGTATGAATACTTTTGCTTTTCAGTAAGACTTTTTTTTCTGATGTTTTTAGTGGAAACAACTTTTCACTTTTAGGCTTTCTGCTCCCCTAACTCGGGTAACTTTAACCAGATTTGATTTAAAGACTAACTGCAATGATTGCCGTTCCTTCGCAGATGTACAAGACAGACCTGTACAACATGGAGGACCCAGTGCGCATCAACCACGGTCTGAAGCAGTCGATGAGCTACAGCCACCAGCCGCCGTTTCAGGACAAACAGCCATACCGGGAATACGAGCAGCCGCCTCACGGACACGCCGAACTAAAGCCTCACAACTCCGAGTCTCACCTGCACTACAGCAACCGTGTGCCTCAGTACAGCGAACAGTGGCCCCCGTATGACCAGCAGACCTCACCCCCCCAGCCTGGCGGGTACCAGCCGGGCCACCAGCAGCCGGCGGGCTACAGTCCCCGCTCCCCTTACGAGGACGGACCGGGCCGGGACTACAGCCCCCCTCTGCCGCGCTACGACGACGCCCCGGCGGCGGGCTACGACGGCAGACGGCGCCACAGTAAACCCGGGCCCGTCCGTTACGACGAGCCCCCGCCTCCAGCGATCTACGACGCCCGCTCTCCATATGACGCGGAAACCCGCAGCTTCCCCATCAACTCGCCGCGCTCGCCAGATCCTCCGAACTACTGTTACGGCGACGCCAGCCTGAGGCCCGCATACATGTCTGGGCTTCCAAACCGAGGTTACAAGGCAGCGACACACGAGCCCACGATGAACTCTGAACCCACCGCCCCCCCTCCTAAACCGGACGTCCTGCCTTCACCAACAGAGCCAGCAGTCACTCCCACCTCCAAGCCTCTTCCTCCTCCACCGCGGGAAGACCTGGATGAAGATCCGGCCATTAAGCCGCAGTCAGTGCTGAACAGAGTCAGGATGTTTGAGAATAAGCGCTCCGTCTCCATGGACAGAGCCAAGGAGGGAGAGTCCTCGCTCCTCAGGGTACGGTCCTCGTACAGGATCCATTTAATTCCTTACTTTGGTATCTGTCAGCTCCTTCTAAGTAAAGAAGTCCATTTTCCTTATTTTTCTAGCCAGTTCAGGAATCACAAAATTACAAACGTTAAAAATCTTTAGTCTTCTAATAGATTTTCTGAAGATGATTTAGAATAAAAACAGTTGGATTTTATTAAGGGGGATCGGAGTAAAGGGGCACATTTTAAGTTGAATGTCTATCTTCCACTTCACAGTTGTTCATTGTTTTTTTGCTTTTTTTACGTTTTGAGATAAAAAAATAGTTCAAAATCTGTTTAAAAGGTTGCCTGTAAAGTAAAAAATCCAATATCATAAATGTATTTCATTATATTTCTGCTACTTAAAGGTTTTTTGTTTTTTTATTATCAATCTTTGAACAATTTACACTCTAAAGGCAGGATTTTATTCACTGGGATCAGAATAAAGGCGCAGAAATAGAAATCTGCACCTTTTTCCTTGCACTTAATTATTACTTTATTAAGTCACATATATTATCATATAAGTCGTATAAAATACGTAATTGTTTGCCGTACAGTTGAAACATAAAATTGTCAAAGCTGAAATCCTTATAATTGCACAATCAAAGCCATTTATTTCTTCTTTGTTTTGCTCTTTTGCTGTATAACAGCGTCAAGAACAAACGGCACTGCAATCGTGCTGATACTTACATTTTTTAAGTGAAAACTGAGATTTTGTGCCTTCACATTGTTTTTAAGATGTTGGCTGAAAATCCGCAGCTGAGAACGATTATGTAATTAATTCTGCTTAAGTTGGATTTGATTTTAATGCCACCCTGAAACAACTTAAGCTTTTAAGTGACGTTTATGCAAACTGATGTTCAACGAATCCTGAAACTGCTTTATGTAATTAAGATTAAACCAAAGTCCCTCCTATGTGAAAGATGTACGGCAAAACGAAACGTGTTAAGCAGATGATTTATCTAAACAGGACGTTTAGATGTTTTATAGCTGTCCTGGTTCCTATCATTTATCTTTAATGGCACTTTTTCTTTGTTTAAAATACGTTTTGGGATATGATGAAGTTACAAATGTCATGTTACACCGAAGAACAAAATTAAATCTGGAGGATATTTTATATCTAAATAGAAATTGTATTAGGAAAATTTCATTTTGTTTTCTATTTGTTTCTTTTTAAGTTTAGCATTGTTTGAGAATCTGAAACTGGGACATTGCCTGGTTGCTGAAGCATGTTTTTGTTTCCGTATCTGGGAATGTTTACCCCTAAAGCCGGCCTTGTTGTTTCGTCCTCCAGCCTGCAGATGTCCCCAAGCAGCTGAATGCTCCACCGCCAGTCCTGAAAGCCAACTCCCTGAGCAACCTGGAGCAGGAGAAGTCCACCTACAGGTATGTGCTTCCCCAGGAACACACAGGATTTAATGAGAGCTGTTGGTTTCTGCGCCATCTAGCGGTGAAGGTTTACCACTGACTCACCAATCAGAATATTTATGCACTGAATGATATCAAAACTATATATTTTTTCTCTTTTGTCTTCAGAGCTCCGGAGCCACAAAAGCCTCATTCGAAGCCTCTGGATGAGATAGTGCTCTCCAACCACTACGACCTGGACGATGACGAGGAGTACTACAGGAAGCAGCTGTCCTACTTTGACCGGCGCAGCTTCGACAGCAAGGCGGTGGGTCCGCCCGGTCCTGCCATCAACCGATTTCACGATCTGTCCAAACCCGCTCAGTTGTCCTACCCGTACAGCTGCAGGTACGGCAGCATTCATCTCTGTTATTAGCTCTGCAGTCACATCTGCCGCTGGAATAAAGTTGTTTTTGTTTTTCGCTAAAGGGTCGAGTCTCTGGAGAAGGTGAGCCCAGTGGAGAAAAGATACGAACCTTTGACCCAAATCGGTCCCACCACTCAGTACGGACCTCCAGCTCCTTCCATCCCGCCCAACACCCTGTCCAAGCTCAGCCCCGGCGACGGTGAGCTCTAGAAACAGCGCTGCTAAACCTAAATAAGGATCAACCCAGCTCTGCTTATATATCTACAAAAATCTGATCTGCGTCTGCAGTCTGGACAGTCGCGTGAGTCCTAATTCTGCGCCACAAGAAGCCGGACTTCCTGAATCTCTCGGCTGAAGCGAGCAGCGTCAACTTTGGCCTTTTTATTTGTCTTAGCGTGTTTCAGCTTGTGATGATACGGCGACTCACATTCCTTAATGAACTGGGAGACCCGATATTTTAAGGTCGCGCTCGCCGCTCTTCTTCTGCACCCACAAGTCTGATGGCGATTCAGTTTAGTTAGTTATTAAAGCAAAAGAAAAGCTTTTAAAAGCTGCTTTGTGAACGTATGTGTGTCGGATTCATGTTGACATCGTATCAGGTCAATATGGAAATATCTAGATCGTATCGGACGGAGGAGAGGAGCTGGCGCCGGACGTCTGGATTCAGCTAAACCAGAGTTTATATAAAGCTAACACAGATTTTCATTTAAAATAATAATAATCAGAACAAAAGGTAATGAAATATCTGACAAAAACAAGAAAAGAGAATTAGAGGAAATAAAAATTAAAAAAACTAAATTGTTTTTCGCATTATTAACTTAAATTCAATAAATGTATTTTTTATTATTTACATCGACAGAATTGCAATTTTCTTTAGAAAAATGTAATAATTACTTAAGCTCATAATTACTTACTTGATTTTATTGTTTCATTTTCTGCTCTTTTTTCATATGTAAAGCAGTTTGAATTGTCTTGTACAGGAAACGGTGCCGTACAAATGAACTTGCCTTACTTATCAAACAGTTAATTTAGCTTATTATTGAAATGACTTTAAAAGTATTCGCTCCCCCTCGATCAGCAGCAACAGCTGAGCTCCACACTGAGCACACATGTAAATATAAACAATATAAACTCTTACTGTTTTTAATCTTTAATAAAGCCAAGGACTTCTCTTTAAGTAACTCTCACTCAACCTTTTTAGGACTTTCTAATGAACGTTTGTGGCTTATTTTAATTAATATCCTTCCAGTTTGACGTCGATATTCATTTTTCATTTTCAGTTAACTCCACTTCTGAACCTCTGAGCTCCCCGAACCCTAAACCTGATCTGGCAGCTCTCAGACCAGCCGGCCGGGACGAACCGGCGCCAGGCGTTTACCCGCCAGCCAGAGGCCTCCCTGACAAAGTCCCCGTTAACGGCATGGACGCGGCGCCCTCCAAGACCCTGGCCGCTCCGCCTTCGAACAGCTACAACCGCTACGTCCCCAAGCCGTACACCAGCACCGCGCGGCCCTTCGAGCGCAAGTTCGACAGCCCGAAGTTCAACCACAACCTGCTGCTCAACGACACGCAGGTGAAAACGGACGTCCTCGGCAAGCCGGCCGTGGCGGCCAACAGCTCCGCCAAACCTCAGCTGTCGCCACAGCCGCTCGACAACGACAGCGGCCTGGACACGTTCACGCGCACCGCGGACAACAGGCCCAAATACCAGCACAACAACGTCAAGGCCGTCCCTGTCAGGTAAGAGCAGAGCGCCGCCGCTGAGCCGACCGGAGGCGGGACAATAACACTGGTCCTCCTCCGTCCTTCAGCCCCAGCGCGCTGGACGACGACGACGAGGACGAAGGGCACACGGTGGTGGCTACCGCCCGCGGTGTCTTCAACAGCAACGGCGGCGTCCTGAGCTCCATCGAGACGGGCGTCAGCATCATCATCCCCCAGGGCGCCATCCCCGAGAGCGTGGAGCAGGAGATTTACTTCAAGGTGTGCCGAGACAACAGCATCCTGCCCCCCCTCGACAAGGAGAAAGGTCAGTCCTCCCCGTCCTAACGAGGACGACGCGGCGCTGCTGCGCCTCAGATAGTGACGAGGACAGACTTTTTAAGTCTCCTAGAGACGCTAGCGTCAGCCGCAGATGCCCGTCATTCAGGCCAGATGTGCAGCAGACAGGAAAACAAGTCAAACGTGCAGGATTGGTGGTTTAGGCCTGAGCTGAAGCAGAGCTTCCCAGCACAGTGGCCCCTTCTGCCTGTCTACCTGCTGATAAGTGAAAGCAAAAACAAACTCCTTTAAATTCGCCTCTGTTGGCATGTGTGTGCTTATTAACCAGATAACAAATCAAACGTACGATGTGCAAACAAACTCATGCAAAGATGCTTTTTTGGTTTTCTATGGACGTTTGAAGCTCTACCTGGAGTGACAGATTTTTTTATTAAAATTAGTTATTGTTTACCTACATTTAATCCCGAAAGCTTGTTATGTGATCATCTGTGTTATTCATTAGTTTACGTAGCAAATTGACCATTTCAGGTCAGTTTTCGGTCTCCTACCATCTTATATTCCCTCTTTATGCCGCGTAATCCGACTGGAAATAGAAATCTGGTCTTTCTTGATCGGTTGGTGGGAGATTCTGTCTGATCTGTTGTGTTTTGACCTTTAGTTGTGCTTCTATGATTGATTTCTTAGAGAATAATCCTAAATTCATCTGAATCCTGTCGTGTTTCTGTGCAGGCGAAACGCTGCTAAGTCCGCTGGTGATGTGCGGCCCTCACGGACTCAAGTTCCTGAAGCCGGTGGAGCTGCGCTTACCTCACTGTGCGTCTATGACCCCTGATGGTTGGTCTTTTGCTCTAAAATCCTCCGACTCCTCGTCGGGTACGCTGTCCCCTCTCTCTGTGCTTTTGGGGTCTGTGGGCTGACTTTGATCAAAGAGGGTTTTCCTTTTTCCCATCATGCATCTTGTTTTTTTTGTGTGTTTTTTTACAGAAACATGAGTTGTGTCTTAATTGGGTGCAAATTGTGACTGAATCAACGCATTCACATTTTTTTTTATCCTTTCTTTCAATACATTCTTTCACATTATTTGACATAAGTTTTTATTTTAAAAAAAATAGACTAAGTTGCCTTTAAAAATGAGAATTCAATTCAAAAATACTTAAAAGTTTTGCCATAACTCGCGTCATCCGAGTATCTTGAAAAAGTCCTTGTGGGCCCGAATCATCTCCTGTAGCCGTCAGTATAGCAATGAATCGCCATAAGCCTCTGACTGAAGCGTGTTGCTGTATAACAGGGTCATTATTGCCCGCTTTCTGGGCTGGATAAAAGAGGACCATATGAGTCGATAGCAAGCAGTGCTAATCCACCTCGTTTGTTTGAGCTGCATCTGATTGGTTTTAACTTCCTCCTTCTCTCTTTGCTATTTTGTCCTGCTCTGCATCCATCAAGTCGTAGTTCGGCTTTTCAGATGCTAACAAGCTGCTTCCGGTGGGTCACATAGTTAGTTCTTGTGTTAGCCACCGAATCTCGAGCCAGGAGGAGTTCTGGACGTCCTTGATAACATTAAGCAGACGTTTGGTTGAGTGTTTGTGAAATCTGAAACGTCCCCGACAAGAACCGACTGTTTCCCGTTCAAACTTCATGTTGAAAGCAACATTTCTTATTTTCTGGTTCTTGCTAAGCATCCAAACGCCTCGAGTCCCGCTCGGGAACCTATTCTTAAACTGAACATAGGAGCTTGTTTTGAGTAATTAATCAGATTATATTGCCTAAAGAAAAAAAAACAAGCATATTTTTGAACTAATCCAATTTCAACTTGTTTGAAGTGACAGAATCTGCTAACAGAACTTCCTTCAAGTACTTTTGACTACAAACAAGCTCAAGCAGATTCTTAAAAGTTACTTGTAAGCTAGTTTTGCTCTAAAGACCAAAAATACTTGGTGATTTATTCATTTTTTTTGTGGTAGCAAGCTAGAAAACAAAAATGTTTTGGTCTACTGAGGTTTCCATGGTGACCAGCGCCTTGTTTCCTGCAGCGATCGGTGATGTGGAAGCAGATTTCTCTCTCGTCTCTTCAAAACATTTGAAAAATGTTCTTTAAAGGCGCTAAAAGAGTTTCATCACGGGTGCCCACACTTTTCGAGCTTGCGAGCTACTAAAAAGATCCAGCCCACCATCACCACCACAAAAAAAAAAGCACAACTTTTTGTCCTTTTACAATGAAGTACAATTTAAAAGTAATCTATACCACATAATAGTTTGTCTTGCATAATTGCATTAACCCACAAGCAGACACAGATATATCTATAAATACATACATGTACGTATATATCTAGAGTTCAGGGGGTTTGGTGCTGCCCCGGCCTCTAGCTCCTCTCGCTCCGCCTCTGCTAAGAGAGACCGAGACACTCGCTACGCTAAGCTAACATAGAGTTAGCGTGTTTGCGTGCTAAAACGTGCATCAGTGTGCTTGCCGGTATGCAAATAAAAAGATAAACGGAAGGATGGATGACGTACGAACGACCAGCACATCGACGTATCGAGCACTCCTGAGTTAGATGATATCGAAACCACGATCTGTCGCTCACTTTAGAAACCAACGGTGATGCACGAGTCAGAAATGTTTTCTGTTTTGTTTACAGGTGATCCTAAAACCTGGAAGAACAAGTCTCTCCCTGGAGATCCCAACTACCTGGTGGGGGCAAACTGCGTGTCTGTGCTCATCGACCACTTCTGAAGAGGGCGACAGCTGGCCTGTTAATGAATGTGATAAGCGGCGGCGGCCAGACCGAGCATGAACTCGACCCTCTCACGTTGTTTACCGTGAACTTTGCAGGAGCAGAGAAACTCTCACACGAAGACTCCAGGCCGGGCTTTTCTTCTGTTTCTATTTTGGTTTTTCGGTGCTTTCAAAAGGTTCGCAAAAAATAAACAACAAAAAAAGAGACAAGTTATTTAATCTAAGGAACTGAAGTTGGAATGCATGACCCGTACAGGACCGGACGATCTCATTTTTAGCTCATTTTTGTTACAGTGGGCAAGTAAACAGGAAAAAACAAGGAAACTTTACATTTAACATCCCAGCAGGATCTTTGTGGACCGTAAAGACGACAAAACCACAAGCGGCGACATTTGTAAACCTTCGTCTGTGAGCTCAGTCGGTCGTCACGCAGGATTTCGTTTAAAGTGTTAGCTTGGAACGGATCTGATTTAAAACTGTTTTAGTTGTTTTTTTGCTTTTGTTTTGTAGGAGGAAAAAAAAAGATGTTTTACGTAGACAAATATACTGACTTGATTTGACAAACTCCTGCTGTCTAGAGATCTATGCATGTGCTACGACTCAGGTCCAGACGCTTGCTACTGCTACGTTCAACACACCAGAACCCCATCGTACACTGCAAGCAGTGATGCCTTATCTGCATTTTAACTTTCTTCAGTGGAAACCTTCAAACTCCGGACTCTTGAGTTGTAAGGATGATCCGCGGGGGAGGACAGAGATGGTGGAAAACAAACATGAACTTGGATTTAGCACACACAGATTAACTGGGGCTGGCGATTAAAAACGGTATGCTTTCTTTTACTGCTATGCATATGAAGTCTGAGGAAACACAAAAGCTAGGACATGGCTGTACATACTGCTAGCATATGGCCTTCGTTGTCTGTAAATTTCTTTTGTACATCTTTGTTATTTTGTATAAAAGAGAAAACGGTTTGTTTTAAAAACAAAAAAAACCAAGAGGAAGTGGTTTCTTTGGTTATGTTTGTATTCTGGTTAAACCCGTGAGCCTTGGAACTGAAATAAGCAGAAATAAGTCCAACTTTTCTATCAACACACACACACACACACACACAGACAGATACAAGACTTAATGCATTTTTAACTGTCGGGAAACTTTTTATTCTTATTTACAAACTAGAGAAAAGTGCTTGGTTTAACCGATTTTAAAAGGACGTACTCGAGGGGGGGCCGCTTTGGAGAGCGGTCCCTTCCTTCATTTGTAATACTGGATGCCGTATTGTGTGCCCTGAAATGTATTTTTGTACTAATAGACGATTTATTATGGCACATCAGTACTATTTTTCTTTTGATATGACAACACAGCTTCAAACCAACGCTACGTTTTTGTTTTCCTGTTTGGCCGACATTCTTTTTATTTATTGTTGATTTTATTTCTGTTTCTGTTACTTCTTTTTTCTTTGCAACACATTTTTAAGTATAACACTGTATTACTAAATAAATTCATTTATAAAGTAAAGGTTTATTTCATCGTGGTGTTTTTTCCCCCCATCTCCAATATGTTAAACTTTTATTATAGTTAACTTCTATAATTATATTTAATTAGTAGTGTTGTTGATTTGTCAGGCACATACATGTATGGGGGTTGTTTTGTTTTGTAATTTTATATATATATACATACCGTGTACGCACACATGCATACATATGTATATAAACAACTTTAAATTGGTCTCCGTCTCTTTAAGAAGCCCCCCCTCCACTTCTCTTACAAGGGAGCTGAATTATATTGTGCTTTTAGGAAACCGCAAGCAGGTGGAGCAAATTGCTGCCGCTAGTCTGGCGGAGCTGTTGGTGAACATGCATGAATGAGTCAACGCAAGACTGCAGGAAAGTTTTTGACCTGGGAAAGACATTATAACAGGTAAACCCCCAAGAATTTGATTTTAAACAAATTTATTTAAAATTAGGACCTTAAATTGTCTTAAATAAATTTTTAAACAACCGGCTGATGTTGCCCTCCGATTGAGGAAACGACTAAACAAGATTCCACCGAAAGCTGTAGTTTAAAACTACATCAATGCTTAGAGTTCAATCGACGATTTGCTTTTATTTGAAATCTGAGTGAAGTTTCCAAAACTGGTGTCAATCGTGCATCAGAGCCTTCTGGAGGTCAACAAGCCTTGCAACATTTACAAAATCCAACAGATTTAATGTAAACTACCCGTGCTCCCTTCAGATTTTTGTTCATGCTGCTTTTGTTTGGATGATTTTAATGAAAGTCTTGGGGTCAAAAGCTCAGCCAGACTCCCAGTTTTTAAAATAGTTTATTCAACTCAGGCTCATTTGAACTGTATCACCTAATGGTGGAGCTAAAAATGAGAAAAATCTCACAAGAACAAAATCCAAGAGGAAGGAGAATTAAGATGTCGTTGGGATGGAGGAGAGCTTTTTAAAGTGGATGAAGGAAAGTGCGGTAGGTACCACAGGGTTCTTTACTTGGCCCAATTCTATTTACTATATACATGCTCCCTATTGGTAAAATCATCAGACAGCATGGTGTTAATTTCCACTGTTATGCTGATGATACACAACTGTATTTATAAATCCTGATGAATCCAGTCAGTTCGGTAGATTACAGGCATGTTTAGATAACATAAAAATGTCTGTAAGATTTCCTTCTTTCATTTTAGGAATACAGCAAGAAGTAGAAATATTCTCTCTAGGATTGATGCTGAAAAACTAGTCTAGACTATTGTAACACTTTATTAGCAGGAAGTTCACAAAATGCAATTAAAAGTCAACAGTTTGTCCAAAATGCTACACAAAGAGTTCTGATGAATATTAAAAAGAGAGATCATATCTCCCCAATTTTAGCTTCCCTTCATTGGCTCCCTGTCAAACTTAGAATAGATTTTAAGATTCTTCTTTTGACATATAAAGCCCTCAATAATAAAGCTCCATCGTATATCAGAGATCTGATTACTCCTTATGTCCCTAACAGAGCACTTCGCTCTCAGACTGCAGGTTTACTGGTGGTTCC
>JAVLVB010000013.1:647213-660399 GCA_032876305.1 Orestias chungarensis
CATATCTCCCCAATTTTAGCTTCCCTTCATTGGCTCCCTGTCAAACTTAGAATAGATTTTAAGATTCTTCTTTTGACATATAAAGCCCTCAATAATAAAGCTCCATCGTATATCAGAGATCTGATTACTCCTTATGTCCCTAACAGAGCACTTCGCTCTCAGACTGCAGGTTTACTGGTGGTTCCTAGAATCTCTAAAAACACAATGGGAGGCAGATCTTTCATTTATCAGGCTCCTCTCCTGTGGAACCAGCTTCCAGCTTTAGTCCGTGAGGCAGACACCCTGTCTAGTTTCCAATCTAGGCTTAAAACCTTCCTGTTTAATAAAGTTTATAGTTAGGAAGAGGTAGAGAAGACAGAATAATCCGGTTGGTAGAATAACTCAGTCTAGACAGACGGTTCTCCTTTGCTCTACCTTCTTCATGTCTCAGTCTACAGGGTTATTTAGGTTACTTCTATAGATCTGCTGCTATAGGCTTAGACTGCTGGAGGACAATCTGACCACTTCTCTCTCTGCTACTTTCTTCCTTTGTCCAATCTACTTAGTTACCGTTATTTCTACCTTGTTAACCTTTAGTTTTCTCTTAGTGTTCTTCTCTCCATAGTAGCCACACCTGGCCTGGCGTTCTGTTAGCTGAGACAGCTTCTTGGAGGAGAACATGGGCTGAGATGCTTCCAGTGACGTTCTACAACTGCTGCTATAAACTCTATTATTTCAGTATCCTGTGCTTCTAATTTAGTTTTCTGTCTCTTCAAACCTTCAGTCGGTTGTGGCAGACGGCTGCTTGTACTGAGCCTGGTTCTGCTGGAGGTTTATTCCTGTTAAAGGGGAGTTTTTCCTCTCCACTGTCGCTACATGCATGCTCAGTATGAGGAATTGCTGTAAAGTCAACGACAACACAAGCCATTGTTTCTGTCTGCTGATTCCAGAGGAGTGAATGCTGCGAGTCAATGACTCCATGAATCTGCTGGGGTTCCTTAGATTGGAAACTTTTTCAAATTGATTTGTTAGAATGTATCCTTGATTTAATTGATTTTCTTGTAAAGAGCCTCGAGACGACACCTGTTGTAAATTGGCGCTATATAAATAAACTGCAGAATCCAACAGAGTAAATGAAGCTGAAATACAAATGAGCTCGATTTCTAGACAAGTAAACTAAGACAACAAGGATAATCATTTCAAATCGAAATTTCATGTTTGTTTGGGTCGAATATTTCACTAAATGGAAATCTCATTCATCTGTGAGGATGAAGATGACAAAAAAAATCAACAGGTTGATCTATTAAAGTCTATAAAATGTATTTTTAATATTGTCGAAAGTTCGCATTAGATCTAACAAAACTCTTTATTTTGAAACATCTTCCATGCTCACAATAATATTTCCTCCATATTGACGTTTCCTGACTGACTGAATCCGTCCCTCGTTATTTAAAGAGACAGTAGCTATTCTGTGAGCTTCTGATTTTAAAACAAGAACCATCTCACCATCGGCTCGTCCGATTACAGTCGTCATCGTACACGGAGCGCGTCTGCGTCCCGTCGCCTCAACGTGAGAGAGAAGAAGCAAATAGGAGTATTTTTCATCGTGAGGATTTATTTAAAAACTGATGATTTGAACAGTTAGAATACATTTCGACCCGTAGAGGTGTAAAGTCAACTTGCTAAGTCTCTTTAAACTAGAAGTGATGCGTCAGCGTTGGTCCCTGAGATTAGTCGACTGTTAAGGTCCAGGAATGAGGCGTCTTTTAATAATCACATTAAAAATCAGTTCAGTTAAATTTCTGTTAGAGCTTGATTTCCCCCGAGGCGATGGCGCCGTAGATCTCCTCCGTCAGAGGGACGTAAGTCTTTCTGCCAGGATCCAGGAAGTATAACGGGTCCGTGATGAGGCCCGGCCTGAATCCCTCCTCAACCAGCTTCACCTTCTTCATCTTGAAGGTTCCCGTCATCTCCAGACTCGGCTGTGGAACAAGAGAGATTCAGCCGACGGTTATTAAACGTCTGACGCCAGAACAAGCAGTTTCTCTGGTCTGGGTTTGCAGTTATCCTCTAATTTACAGGAAGCAACTTTACACTAAAAATAGATCTTTGTTTTTTTATGTTGAGATTAATAAATATGAAGAATATTAGTATTATTGTTTGATCCCTGCATGGAAACACGTTTAAATTTAGCTACCAGCTAAACTAAAGTACAGCCTTTTGTTTGTAAATTAGAAATTCTTGATCAAATATTTATTTTTTTATCCTATATTAAAATGATTTCATAAATTTATTGTGGTTTAAACATATCAACCATTTAAGCAAAAGTATAAACATGATTGGACCCAGAAACAAAAACTAAAGACTGCAAAAGGCGGAAAAGCCACTCAGCGAGGAAGAAGCCATTCCTCCAAAAGAAAGTTAAAGTACTTTCAACTAAAAGTTTCACAATAAAACTTCAGCATCCTTTGCTACGTTCACACAGCAGAAAACTGCAACCCAAATCTGACTTCAGTGAATGACCGCTTCCTTATTTGGTTCTAACTTGGAGGCACATGAAGCGTCTTATCCGACTTTTACTTCCACTGACGTCCGTCATAATTGTGCACTACAAGAAGCCGGATGGGATACATCCGAGCCTAAACGAGCAGTGCCGAGCTGAAGCGAGCAGTGCAGAGTTTTCTGTAGTTTTCTTCATCATGTTACGATCTCGCGACGATACGATTTGTTGTCGCTTGCTGTAAACACGGCGCCACTGTGAGATATCAGCGTTCTTCTTCTGCGCTTTTTAACTGTAAAGCGTTAACACAGAACAAAGCTGCCGGTCAGATTTAATTGTATTAAAGCAACGCTAAAAAACGTTCAGTTTTGCTCGATTTTGGTAAAATCGTTATTGTTTAGCCTGAAGGAAGACTACATTTCCCATGAGCAGAAGCGCATAGCATGGTAAAATCCTGATCGCCTGCAGCTGGATTAACATTTCTGTTTCCAGTGTCTGTGTGAAGGATGAACAGTGATGAGGTGATGAATCTAATTGTGGTGAAGCAATGTCAGATGATGATGTTAAAGATAAGAAACGGGGGAAGTGACGAATGTTTTAAAGCAGTCAGAACATTTGTAGTTGTTTTGTGTGGGAGGGTTCCTGCCACCCTCCTCAAAGTTTCTTAGTGTCGGTTAAAGCGATATGGACCCCCTCAGGCCAAGAAAGAGGCGTCATTCAACGCTCTGTAAGTCGACGTATGATCACAAAAGGTATGAAAATATTTTATGAATGTTGAAAAAGTTGTTTAGTGTCGCTTTAATCAGTATGAAATTTAAAAAACATGACGTCTGAAGAAATAATTGAAAGGGAGCTTTAAGACCAGCTGTATGAACACAGCCTTGGTTCCTTCCTATGGTTTCAATATTATGCTTATATCACAGCCCTGGCGTAAGAATCTATCTTCTTGTTGGTGGAGCACCGAAGGATCTAAATCTCTCGGTGATTTTACGCTACGAAGCTCCAAAACTTCTCCGGCTTTCCCAGGATGAACACTCAAAATCAGAAGCTGAGCCAGATACAACAAAAAGCTGGATAATTTCCCGCCATTGCTCTGTTTTTTAAGTTACTTTAATAATATTTTATGGGTTTTTTTCTTTTTACCTGAATCCTGAGGAATCTGGGTCTTGCGTAGGCCGGCAGGAAGGAGACAACTTGCTTGTAGACGTCCGCGGGGTCAAAGGTTTCCCCTTCTTTCAACGTGACGGCCGCCATGCCGATGCGCCCCTCGTGACCTGACGTTTAGGCAACATAGAGAGGAAACTAAATTCTCTCTGAGCCACCTGTTCTTTATTTTGCGTGTCCTCTTAGTCGTTTCCCTACCTTCCACCTTGACGCCGTAAACGTTTGCTTCCAAGATGCACCGAGCCACCGTCAGGGTGTCGGCGACCTCAGACGTGGCGACGTTTTCACCTTTCCACCTGGAACCAAGGAGATGAGAACCAACCTTGCACCGACGACCCAAAAAATGATTCAGCAAAGGAATTTGTGCCGTTAGAAGTTTCGTTTGTGCTGCTTTGGTTTCTGAGATGTTACAGATAATTTTAAGGTCCTCCTTCATATGCCTTCATGTATTTTTGATGCACTTTATTCCTTAATAAAGCTTAACCCTTTAGTGGCTGATCAAGTAAAAACAGAGAGAAAGTTGTCAAATTTTAAATCTGGAGTCTTTATCTGGCCCTTTAACAAAATATGGAAATTATTTCTGTATATCTATCAATTATTACTTTGTGATGAGTCAAAATTACCTGCTTTTTTCAGGTATATCTGATTGGGTACAAAAGGGCTTTGAGCCAAGTTTTATCTTTAAATGACGCAAAAGCTCTCAGATGCATTGAGACCATTTCAGAAACAGTGCGTATCAAATATGATACATATGGCATTAAAGGAAACGTTTTGTCTTATTCAAAGAAATGTGTTTTAAATCAACACTAAAGAAGTTTCAGTTTTGGTTGATTTGGACAAAAGCGGCAGTGTTTTTAGCCTGAAGGAAGACTGCATTTCCCATGAGCACCAGTGCATAGCGTGGTAAAATCCTGATCAGTTGGATTGAAGTACATTTCTGTTTCCAGTATCTGTGTGAAGGATGAATAAGGATGAGGTGATGAATCTAATTCTGGTGAAACAATGGAGATAAGAAACGGTGGAAGTGACATATGCTGTAAAGCAGTCAGCACATTTGGAGTTGTTTTTATCTGGTAGGGTTCCTGCCACCCTCCTCAAAGTTGCTCAGTGCCGGTTAAAGCGATACGGACCCACTTGGGTCATGACGGAGGTGTCATTCATCGCTGTAAGTTGATGCATAATCACAAAAGTTATGAAACTATTTTACGAAGTCTCAAAAGTTACTTACTGTTGCTTTAAATGGCAATGTCAACTAAGTCACCACTAAATCCTCAATATTTTCAATTTTGAGGATGGCAAAGCATGTGGAAAATTCTTCATCTCTGTAAATTTTCAGGTAACATTCAAAACATTGACCAACATCCAGCTAAAACGTCGCTGATAGCTGCTAAAAAGTGGACACACTATCAAAGGTCCAGTGGTCTACGATACTAGAAGAACCACAAATTAAATGAAAAATGGCCGACTTACATGAAAAATGTGATCTGTAATATGTCAGCCAGACAAATGTGTTTTTAGTTTTTCTTGTTAATCAGAATGTGTTGACAGATTTAACCCTTGAGTGAGATTCTGGTCCTCACTCCACACCAATCAGTGACGGTGATCCATCGATTTCCTCGCCAACCATCAATAAATTAATTCGAAAGTGAAAAGGAAAGCAGCTCTAACGAGAGCTTAAATGGCACAAACCTAAAAAAGTAGACCTCTACAATTTGTTGTGGAGCAACATGACCTAATATAACTGTCAACGGCACAAACAGGTTCCCTGGGCTGCTTCACTCGCGCCTCCACTCACCTGAACGTGTCGCCGACTCGGTCATGAAAATACAGAAAGCGTTGGCGGTCGAGCCGAAGCAGGTCGCCGGTGTTGAAGTACAGGTCGCCTTTCTCCATGACGTCGTAGAGACGCTTCTTCTCGGTCTGCTGTTTGTTGCCGGCGTAGCCGATGAAGGGAGTCCTACGAGTTATTTTTCCAACCAGCAGCCCGATTTCCCCTGTAAATAGATAAAAGATAATAATAGCAAGCAGATAAGAAACGGTGTTCTGGATGTAAAAGCAGAAAATCTGTAAAACTACACAGAAATAAGATGCTTACTCACCAATTTCAGCTTCAATGCACAAACCCTGTGAGTTTCTGATTGGCTCCTCTTTGTCAACGTCAAATTTGATCAACGTGTAAGGAAACAAAAACTGTGAGGAAAAAGAAAAACAAACACAGCTCATCAGTGTCTGACCTAATCGTAACAGTGATAGCATTGAAGAGCTAGCTCTTATTTTCTCT
Organism: Orestias chungarensis; assembly: GCA_032876305.1. NCBI lineage: Eukaryota > Metazoa > Chordata > Actinopteri > Cyprinodontiformes > Cyprinodontidae > Orestias > Orestias chungarensis. The sequence continues at coordinate 653,138 of JAVLVB010000013.1, forward strand.
GCTGATTGTGGTTTAATGATGTGTAAAAACACAGAAAAAAATTCACATTAAAGTAAAAATCCTGCAGGGTCCACGAGGAAAATTCAGCTTTATGCTGTGATGCATAAAAAGTACCACAGCAAAAAAACTGAACCTATTTAAAGCATTTAAGTGTCTTAAATAAATCGGCTTTCATATGGATATATTTGCTTTAGCTTCAGCAAATATGAATGAAATACCTGGATTATGTCCTTATTTGGTATTAAGGTTCTGCAGGAGAAAGTTCACCAGAACAAAAGAAACTAAATATTTCTTTTAAAAAACAAATATCTGAAAAATCTGCATTTGCTGGCAAGTTGCACACGCATCATTCATTAGGTTCTCACACAACTTTAACCAAAACCTGCATTAATTTAGGTGAATAATTATGAGCGGAAGGAAAAACTCTGACGGCTTAACTGTGACTTAAATTTGTGTTCATTCATTTTGCTTTAATATAGCAAAAAAAATTATTTTAAAAAAACATTCCTAAAAAAAGATGCAGCTGGTCTTTACTGGAGAGCACTAGTGAATAAAAAGCATTAAAAACACAAAAAAACAGGAAGAAATGGGAACTCTGGGGGAGCTGCAGTGAACCTCCGCTCAGGTTGGTGACGTTTTTCCCATGAAAACTGAAATTTCATTAAAAAGGGGAGAGAAGAAGCCTATCAACAAGTTGAAGCTCCGTTAAAAAAATAAACTAAATCATAAAAATCAGCGATTTTTGCCAGTTTAAGGTGCTTTTACCGGATAAAACTGTAAATTAACCGTATTACTATAGAAATATGAAGTCTGGAGCCTCCCAAAGTAAAGCTATGCAGCGGCGCAACAACAGGCGAGACGGGGTACGTGTCCTGCCATAGGAGACAGCAACTAAAACAAAGACAACAGGGGTTCGAGCTGGCAACCCCACGGTCAAACTGGAAACCCCAGAGATATGAGAATTTTCGTCAGACTCAAGTCCCGCCAACAATCTTTGACAACTCATTAATCCCTGTTCAGATGTGAATGCCTCATTAGCGCTTTCCTTGGAGAACCATTCCACCAGCTTCAGTTTTAGTTTTAGCTCAATCCTCTCTGTTTCTGAGTGTTTTACCTGAGAGCAGGGGAGGGATAAAATCATAAATGTAATTAAATATAACTAGGTCTACGTCATCAGTGTCGCCAACACCGACTGAATGATTTCAAACATTGAGGGCAGTGCTCACTCCTGGTTTGAATCTTACCTCACCGGACGATCCTTCAAGGTGGCATGGCAAGGCCAAACATCGAAGCGACACCACCTCAACACAGGGGTGACCCAAGGCTCAGTGTTGGGCCCCTCCTCTTTACTTCGCTGGGCCCAATCATCCATTCACATGGCTTCTCCTATCACTGCTGTGCAGATGATACCCAGCTCTATCTGTCCTTTCCTCTAGACAAACTCTCAGTACCGACGCAACTCTCAGCCTGTCTTTCTGACATATCTGCATGGATGAAAGATCACCCCCTCCAACTGAACCTCTCCAGCCAAGGAAAGTATTCACCACAACATCAGCATCAGGTTAGACTCCCTATCTGTGGCACCACTAAGGTTGTAAGAAACCTGGGCGTCATGATCGATGATCAGCTGACCTTTGTGGATCAGGTTACCTCTGTCGCTCGATCGTGTCGCTTCTCTGTCTTCAACATCAGGAAGATTAGGCCATATCTAACTCAACATGCAGCACAGCTCCTAGTTCAGACCTTGGTTCATTTCCCCCCTTGTCTACTGCAACGCCGTCCTAACAGGTCTACCAGCCTGTGCTGTGAGACGCTACAGATGATCTAGAATGCTGCAGCTCGCCTGGTTTTCAACCAGCCAAAGCGATCGCATGTCACCCCCCTTTACACTGAACTCTATTGGCTTCCCTTAGCTGCACGTGTCAAATTCAAATCACTAATGCTGGCATACAGAGTGTTTGATGGATCAGCGCCCATCTACCACAACACCCTCTTAAAGCCTTACGTCACTGCCCCCCCGCTCCGTTCCTCCAAGGAGCTCCAACTAACGCGACCAAAGACCCGTGCAGGTCAATCTAAACTCTCTCATCTGTGGTTCCTCGATGGTGGAACGACCTTACGTGCATCAGAGCATCAGATTCTCTTTCCAGCTTCAAGAATCCTTAAAGTCCCAGCTCTTCCCAGAGTATCTATTGCCCTGGAAGATCTAAAAGCACTTATTACCCCCCTGATATTAGTTAGCACTCAGTGTTTGGTACTTTGGACTTCTGTGTTTACCTAAATGCTGTAAATGAGTGTCATAGTTAATGTTAGGTCCTCTCCTCGCTTCGTTGTCCTTTTCTGCAATACATCGCATCCAAGCCTGATAAAATTGGAATTAAGTTTTGGATTTTAGCAAATCCAGACACAAAATACATGTGTAGCGCTATCCCCTGTTTGGGAAAAGATCCCTCCCGCCTCACAGGAGAAAGGCTGTCTTTGGGCTTCATATGTAGAGCTTTTCATTGTGTGAAATAAATGTTACTCTTATACTGAAGTCATCATGAAGTGGGGGTGCTTTTCTGAACCCTAACCCTTCAGCAATGAAGAGTGGCCTAGTCAAAGTTCAGACGACGCTTCCAACTGAGACAAAATCCAATTGAGTTTGAGCAATCAAGCAAAGAACGTGCACAAATTTCAGAGTCCAATCGTCGTGCAAAGCTGGCTTGGACGTAAAAACCTAAAGAAACAGATCAGGCTGGATTCAAAAGCACACCACACTTTTAAGTTTTTTATGTGCTGAAAACTAATTTCAGTTTTTGTTGATTTACCATCTGAAAATCACATTAAAATGCATTAAAGTTTGTGGTTTAGGTTCCCCAGATGTGATAAAAGTTTAGGAATCAGGATTACGTTTGTGAGGCGATGGAGATAAAAGTTTTGTTCCCTTTATGTTGACTTTATTCAGCTCAAATTAACAAATGTTTTTTTATTCCGCTGTGAAAGTGAAACACGTTCGTAGACGTCCCAGATAAACGTCTTTTACCCTCTGCAGGACGTTCAGCCGCCCAACCGCTCCGATCTTCGACGTGTAGTTGATGAAGCCGATGTTTCCCTCGGTGGCGGCGTACAGCTCCCTGATCTTGATGTCACCGAATCGATGCAGGAACTCGGTCCAAACGTCCGGGCGGACGCCGTTCCCGATGGCGATCCGAACGCTGTGGTCCTTGTCGTTTTCCTTCTGTGTATTTATTTAAAAAAAAGAGCCACAGACTAAAGCTAGAGGTGTACAGAAACTGGTGATTCCAGCAGATCCAGAGACCTCACCTTTGGCACATTGCAGAGATAACGCAGCGTCTCGCCGATGTACTGAACCGCCGTCACGTTGTACTTCCTGCAGTCGTCCCAGAACTGGGAGGCGGAGAACTTCTTCCTCAGAACGATTGTGAGACCTGTAAACAGCGGCGGCGGTCGCATGAGCTCAGAAACCAGCGGCAGGTTTCCAGAGCTCCTCCAGAGTCCTCACCTCTCTCGATGCCGCCGGCCATCCCGATGAGGAAGCCCGCGCTGTGGTACAGCGGCAGGTTCACGTAGAAGATGTCGTCCGCTGTGGTCCCACTCGCCGCCTGGACAAAGGCGGCGGCCCAGACTCGCTCGTGGGTGACGATGGCGGCTTTGGGCAAACCTTCAGCCGCCGGAGGAAAACAAAACATGTCAGAAAATCCTGTCCAGCAGTCACAAACGCCAAGCTGCTACGGTTGGAGCTTAGAAACCAGAGTACCCAGAAAACGGGCCGAAAAGCAGCAAAAGTAAAAGAGGTCCTCCAGGAAATTACTCACGAACATATTTGGTAATTAATGATGTCATCACATGGAGAAACATCTAAGTTTAAATGCAAATTGTGGGATTTTAAAGACAACTTTGTTTCCCAAATGACACAAAAGGTTCATCGGGTAGAAAATAACAGACAAGAAGTCTCTTCAACCTAAAGCTAATCATTACATTCCCTCACAGGGGGTCGAGTATTGAGGAAGCAACAATAATAAAGATGCTAAAGTAGAGGTGCACAGTTATCTCTGCCAACATGGTCTAATTTCTCTGTTACACGTTCATTTCATGCTCACTGGTTACGCATTCACGGCCTCCCTCTACCTGTTTACCCGAGCGACCGGGTGAAGGGAGCAGCTGGCTGGTAAACATAACGGAGGATTTAGCAGCTGAAGGACCAGAAACAACAACGAAACAACTGAGACAACAAGGCGGAAAAACAACACAGACAAGCGACGGATTAATGATTTCATTCTGATTCTGTTCATGTTGGCAGCAGCTACAGAAACAAAGGAAAACTTCTCAGGGGTAAATTTAAAAAACAAACTCTGGTTTATCATTTGTTGACCAGATGGATGGATGAACGGATGGATGGATGGATGGATGGATGAACGGATGGATGATGAACGGATGGATGGACGGATGGATGGATGGATGATGGATGGATGGATGGTGGGATTTATGGATGATGATGGATGGATGAACGGATGAACGGATGGATGGATGGATGATGGATTTATGGACGAACAGATGGATGATGTATGGATGAACGGATGGATGGATGGATGGATGATGGATGGATGGATGGTGGGATTTATGGATGATGGATGGATGGATGATGGATTTATGGATGAACAGATGGATGATGGATGGATGATGGGTGGATGATGGATGGATGGATGGATGAACGGATGGATGATGGATGGATGGATGATGGATGGATGATGGATGGATGGATGATGGATGGATGGATGAACGGATGGATGGATTTATGGATGATGGATGAATGGATCTAAAATAAACTAGAACTTCCTTAAGGTTTAGCAGAACTTCTTCATGTTGGTTTAAATTTTGCTTCAGATTAACAGATTAACAGATGTTACAGATTAACAGGGTGAAAATTAGACCATTACTTTTTGTGTTTGCATTTATCACTTTTCACCGGGTGGATTTGTTTTATTTTAAAAAGGTTCCGTTTTCTAAAACACAGTTTTTCTCTTTCAGTCAAGTAAAAACCTGCTGGTGTATCTGAGGCTGTTTAATCTGTGTAATGATCCGGGTACCCGTGGTGCCTGACGTGTAGATGTAGAGCGCCGTGCTGCGGATGTGAATGTTGGCCCGTAGCTGCAGAGGCAGCGGCTCGTCCGAGGCCTCGGCGATCCGGTCGGCTAAAGGAGTGACGCCCTCGGTGCTGCAGCTGCCGGACAGCAGGAACACTCGGATCCCCTGCTCTCGGAGCGTCGGCAGCACTTCCTCCACGGCGTCCAGCAGCTCTGCAGACAGAAAAACAAAAAAGCAGATGGGTGGAGAGAAACAAGCATGAAAGTTCAGCTCGGAACGATGAATTTCTGAGAAAAGACACGAAACCAAAGCCAGGAATGATGTTTAGTGCTTGAGCCCAAACAGTCAAATCTCTGAGGCACCTGATAAAAAAACTGCGATGTCGAGACAATCCGGCATAAAAACGTCCGACCTCCCGCGAATACTTTACAATACAAAGATCTAAGGATTCAAGGAGATTTTATTGTCCTTCACTCAGGTGTAGAACATGAGACGGACCCAAAAATACAAAACTTAAATACAAAAATACAATAAAATATAAAAAACTGAAGATACATAAATTAGATATGTGTGTGCAGGAGTTAGAGTATTTCCCAAAGGACACATATATAAATAAAGTACAGACATCATTCAAAAGTAAAGTACTAAACCTTGTGGAAACAACACGTTTAAGATTCAGTTTTTGGTTGTGAGGTAAATTTTTGAACTCTATAGAAACTACCAAGTGTTTTTCATTTTAATTATTTTTCCTTTACGTGAAGAAAAAAAACAGCAAAAACTGTTTTCAAAGTATTTAATCAAACTGTCTCTTTTTTCCAGCTCAATTACAAACGGCGCAACTTCAGTTCAATGATGGAATGTAAAACCACCTGAAATCGCGATAAACAGTTACGAGATGCAGCGACAGAAACTACAACATTTGGAACAAGAAGCTCGGCCACTGATGAGATCCAGGACCATCAAAGACTGAGTCTATGTGACGGTGAGACGACGCCTGCAAGAAGCTAATCTGTCAGCGGGAAGTCAACCCAAAGCCCCTGTACTGAAGCGGAAATGGACAAACCAGCGATCATGGACCAAAATGCTTGTATCAGAATACTTGAACAGGTCACGTTGCCTTACGCTGAAGAGGAAACGACCTTCAAACTGGCGTTTCAACGAGACGACGACCCGAAACACACCAGTGAACCAGCAGAATCTGGGTTCCAGTCCAACAACATTGAGGTCATGGAGCGGCCAGCCCAATCCCCGGACCTTAATCCGCCGGTAAACCGTTCAACGATGAAGTTTCTAGGGCAACACCAAGAAAGGCTGATGCATTGTGGGATGTTGTGAAAGCGTCCTGGGCTGGAATAACAGAAGACAGTTGGTTGACTCTATGCAACACAAATGTGAAGCAGTTCTAAAAAACTGTAAGTATGAGGTTAGGGATTCAGAAAAATGCTAAATCATAAAAAAACAAAGAGCGGATATTTTCTGTTAGTAAAGACAAATGCAGATATGCTACTTGGAAAACAGTACTCGATGTTCCCAATGCATGCAAATAAAAACTACAAGTAAGATTTATTAATGTTTTTCAACACTGTGAAGGCCTAAAACTGAAAGTCAGAATAACAGACGAACGTAACGGCTAATAAAAACCCCCAAAGGTTTTACTTATTATTGTTCCTCCAACAGGTTTGCTTTTAAAGAAACTGTGTTGAAGAAACTGCTTAAGATTTTCAGAAGTGGCTCTGAAGGTGAAGACAAATGTTTGCATGGTGCGTCTGTTAGGCTCTAATTAATCGAGCTGCTAAGCTAACATTGCTACACTCTGGATGATGGATGGATGAACGGATGGATGATGGATGGATGAACGGATGGATTTATGGATGGATGGATGATGGATGAACGGATGGATGATGGATGGATGGATGAACGGATGGATGGATTATGGATGGATGATGGACGGATGGATGATGGATGGATGATGGATGGATTTATGGATGGACGGATGGATTTATGGATGGATGGATGATGGATGGATGGATTTATGGATGGACGGATGGATGATGGATGGATGAACGGATGGATGGATGAACGGATGGATTTATAGATGGATGGATGATGGATGAACGGATGGATGATGAACGGATGGATGGATGGATGATGGATGGATTATGGATGGATGGATG
>JAVLVB010000013.1:667242-679537 GCA_032876305.1 Orestias chungarensis
CTCCCCTCAGGCAGGAGGCTGCGGAGCATCAAGTGTAAAACCACCAGACTGAGAAACAGCTTCATTCCTGAAGCTGTGAGACTCTCAAACACACGCAAGGACAGTTAGAAATGAAAAAACACTTTTTTATTTAACCGGCAATGTTCACTTTAATATCACACTTTAAAATGTCACTTAATATGTCACTTGCACTCCGAATTTTCATTGCTGCTATGTCCGAAGCCCCATATTATAGATTCTGTGTTCAAATCCTATTCTCGCATAGGTCTTATAACTTATTATAGTTTTTAAAATTGCTATCAGGGTGTAAACTGGACCGGGGGATTAGAATTTCATCCCACCTCATGTACCACATGTGATGTGATGACAAATAAAATTCCTTGATTCCTTGTTTTCAGCTTCTCTGCATGGTCTTGTTTTCCGTCTTCCCCCGTCGGTCGTGGCCGATAGCTGCTCGCCTGGACCAGATTCTAGTTCCTCCTGTTAAGGGGGACTTTTTCCTCTCCACTGTTGCTCCGTGCATGCTCAGAATGAGCAATTGCTGTAAAAGACAAGAAACAACAAAAAAGAAAAGCAAGCTATCGTCTCATTTACCTGCATGCTGGTCCAGGAGGAGTGAATGCTGCAAGTCAATGACTTGATGCCGTTAAAGCTCATCTGTGCATAAATTGATTTGATAATTACTGATGACTAGAATGAACTGAAATGTCCTTTTAAATTAAATTTGTGAAGTACCATGGCATTATATAATTTGTGAATTGGTACAATATTGGAAAAAAAGGAATCTGGAAAACACCAAAATCTTAATTCTATCCCTCTTCAAACTGCAGGGCTGCCCTGTAGAATGTTATTAGACTAAAAAGTAAAGAAAAAATATACAAAGAAAATAATTTAACTGATGTATTTCTTCATATTAGAATATTTTCTTTGGCATAATTTATACGTTTGTTGACGGCGTCATCCCAGCGAGGCTCTCTGTCGAATAATTTAGGTCTTTATGTTTGTTTCCAGCTCAGAAACGTTCTCTGCTGCTCTTAGAAAATTCATCCATCTGTCCTCTGTTTAGCATCAGGCTAAACAGAGCTAATCAGAGCTTTTCTATTTTTACCTTCAATTAAGGCTTTCATACCAGACAAAGTTTTTTCAATTAGTGTTCAGACACCATTTATTTAAAAAAATATGCATAGATATAAATATAAACACAGCTATAAGATATGCAGAGCTCATCTTGTAAAACATTTAATAATAAAAAACACAAACAAAAGATTAAACAGGAACAAAGACATAACAACCAGGACTTTATAAAACAATCGGTGAGAGTTAGCTGCCATTTTATGGATTTAAAATAAATATATTTAAGGATATTTATGGTTTTAAAAAACAACAAAAAAACAAAAGCTACGATTTTATCCATTTAAAATTAAGCCAATAATGAGGAGTTTAATTCCTGAGCTTTTCTGTTTAGTCTGTTCTTACTTTAGCAACGCTGCAGGGATTTTATTAAAGCTAATCGAAGGTAATTAAAGCAAGGCACACATGCTAAAGCTAGGTGGACGTTTTAATGTAGCCCAGCAAACTAACCTAAAACCGTGGTTTAGCTAAAGAAGCTCATTCCCTTCCTTCTCGTGTTAACGGGAGCATCAATGCACGTATCGCAGCTGCTTAGCGAACTCAAAGCAACAAAACAGTGGGAAATGAGATTAGGTTTGAGCAGTGATGTGAAACATGGAGGCTGGGTTTGTTTCTCTAGCAACTTAAAAATAATAATTAACACGTTTTGTGTGTTTCATTCAACAAAACACTTGAATTTCTTCTGCTTTGTGCAGATTCAGTGTGTTATAAGGACTTTGGGAGTCCTGAAGGCTCTTTATGCCCCTTTTATCTGTAAGACATGGAAGCTGCCGCCTGTATTTTCTTTATTTTTTAGGTTTTATGTTACAGTCACGTTATTTTACCCCCATTATATGTTTGGGGGTTTGAACCGTTCTTTATCCGGTGATGGAATAAAAACACATTTATAAAACTGAGCGCATGACTTTGAATCTCCGATATCGCACCAGGTCAAAATCCTAAATAATGGGTTCAAACTGTGATTTCTGGGTTCAATTGACCATGCAGCTGAGAGACCGTTTGAGTCAGACGAGTGAAAACTGGATGAGACTTAAGAAATAAGACTCAAAGAGGAAATATTTATGGTTTAGTTGCCCTAGACGAGCCAAATGTGTTCACCTAAATGTCTCATGGAGTTTGTACGCTGCACCTGAAGCATTCACAGACAGCATTTTAATAGTTTAGCATATTTGCCCATGCTTATAATACTCTGATTAGGTGCAATATTCTATGATGAAAAATGTCGACTTATAAATGCTTACTGAGCATAAAAGTTCTGAAATGTTTAATAAATAAATAAACAGGTTTGGTTTGTTATTCAGCAAGAAGCCGTTCAGTTTTGTCTATTTTTGAACCTCAATTAATCTGTAATAAACATGTTTTTAGATTATTTCTATATCTATTAACCAGCTTGTATGGAGAAACAGTTTTTTTTAATTGTAGATGGTTTTTTTGACCAGCGCTGCAACATCACTCACCAGAAGGAACCAGAGGCGCGTTTCCATCGATCGCTTCAATAAGAACGCTGCACCGAAAGCTGCTAATGAAAAAACGCTCCCCCTGTTTTCTAACATGTAAACACAAACAAAACAAATTAAAGGCACATTTTTCAGGCTACCTCTGAAGCTGATCTCTAGTTCTGCTGGTAGAACGGACTGTCGAAGCCGCTGTCCTGCTGCCGCTGCCTCAGCTCAGAGAAGCGAGGCCTGGAGCAAACCTGGCCCTCTGATCCGGGCGTCGGCTCTCTGGCTAGACTCTCTTTAGCCTGAGGTGTTTGCTCGGGGATCTCCTTATACGCCGTTACGTCTGACGCATCCGGAGTGAGTGAAAAACTCCCGGCTGGCCCAGCGTTCCTCCCAGAGCACCACAGGCTGGTGGCGTGTGGACCCGAGCCGTTGCTCTCATCTCTGACCGGCGCCTCTAGGAGGAGGAAACGTCGGCTCAGTTTCGCAGACTCTGCTTCGACGCCTCCGCGCTGAAACCACTCGGTGCTTTTATCCCTCGCGGACAGACCCATAAAACCCACGGTGAGTTGTGCCGGCGTCTGCTGAGTGGGGATGATTTGTGGTTTTGTCCCTTTATCATCGGAGCCCTCCTGAGCTCCTCCTGTGTCTTTATGGCTTGAAGGTTTGGCTCTAACGGCGACGGTTGATTTGGGGCCTGAATCTGCAGTAGAAGCATTTTCCCTCTCGGGTCGTCGCTGCGGCCTCAGATCAGGAAGCTCGGATCCACCCGTCCAACAAGCTGCAGATGTAAAACCACATTTAGACTCTTTCTTTTAGGGTGAAACTGAAGCAGGTTTCTTACTCGGTAGAGAGCAATTCTTGGCAGATTTGCTTTTTACGGGCGTCTCCAGCACTTTAGCCATGGCCGCCAACTTGCTCGCTGCACTCATGATTTTCTTCTCAGCCCTGCAGGAGGACAGGAGGATCAGTACGATCAGCCCGGGGGGAGCAACACTGCCCCGAGTGAACAGGTTGGGGCCGATTTAAGCCTCTTGCCCTGTCACTTTCCCGCCGTCCTCCAGTAACTCTTGCAGACAGGTCAGATAATAGCGTCGCATCTTCCTGGCCGTGTCCTGCCTCTCTCGCTGCACCTCCACGCGGATCATCTGGGCTGCGCGCTCGCGGCTCTCCTGCAGGTAGCGCAGCATGTCTCCTGGTGGACAGACACCATGTTTTAGGCACTCGCTGCAAACGGGATTTAGATAAACGCAGCGTGTGTGCAGAACACCGACCTCTGATCTTCTCCACGGTAGCGAGGTATTGCTGCTTCATGTCTTCGAGGCCTTGCTGAAGATTTTGTTGGTGTTCAGATCTTCTGTAGAGGAAAGTAACGAGGCTTCCACCATTAAGACTTGACAGTTCCAGACGTTTAAAGCAGAGTGAAATGAATTGGAATATTGAATATATAAGTACTTTGTGTGTATTTTAAGAGCAGTTGCATTACAAAAGCTTTTATTTCAGAGCTATCCTGTATTTGGTTCCATGCATCTTCATATCAAAAAGTGCTGTTGTTTAGACCTGCTCAATTGTGACGCTGTTTGTTTGACGCTGTTCTCTCCACCAGACGAAAGGTCACACAACAGATACATCTATAAAATTAACACTTTTCTGTCTAGTTATGGTGTTGCGACTACTTTATACCGCAAAAAGCTGCAAACACTCAATCTGAAGAGGAAAGTGGGTATTAAGTGAACCCGACTGAATATTTTCTTCTGGCGGATGATGTAAAATGTTTTTTGTAATTTATTGGTGAATTATCATTTCTAATGAATTAGATGGACTGGCCACCTATCCACGGTTCGCATCGACTCCAGGAAAATGAGATGCTTATCCAGCCCCCAGCCCGGATTACGTAAAAAATCAAAAATGCGTCATGTAATTGGAAAATTCAGATTGAATGAAACTGAAAGAATCTGAATGAGACGAATAATTTATGCAAATCAATAATCCAAATAGCGAGCATCTACACAGTTGTTCTGATCGCGGCGTTTTGAGTGTTATTTTCCGATTGTGCATGTAGATTCTGCGTCAACAACGCGTATGTTTGCCTTCAGTAGCTAAAGGCTATGTTATGAAAGCTAAACTGGTCTGTTAGTGATGCTGAATGTCTATTAGAAACCATAAGAGAGCTCCAGATCTGAACTTTAAGTTCAGCTTCCTCTTCCGTGTTTCTGTGTGTTCCTTCTGTATCTTTATTCTAAATAATTCTTCGTGCATGATCCATGTGAACAATGTGTTCTGATTATTCCGATCAAGGATTGTGTGCACGTAAACAAAGATAATGATGGGTGCACATCACCAACCCAAGGGATTCTTTAGATCTCTTTACTTCCTCCAGCTGCTGCAGATATTCCCCCTTTAGCTTCTGTACGCTCCGACCGTGTTCGTCTGCGTTTCAGAGAAGCAGGAACAGCATAGTTGCAGAGTCAGAGTGCCAACGCAGCGCTTTTGACAAACGTTTTGGTCAGATATAAAACACCAACGTACCTTTAAGGTGCTGCATGGCAGCTTTGTGCTCACGGATGCGGTGCTGAAGCTGGCGGCAGGCTTTTTCTAAATGTCTCTGGAGCTCCTGGTTCTTCTTCTGCAGCCTGCCTAAGCTTTCGACGCATTCCTTCCCACAGCGAGATCGCTCCTTCCTCTGTGACAAAGGGCCTGGGGACAAAGGAGCGACACCTGATGGTAATAAATAAAGTACAGAAGTAAAAGTAACGATGGCGTAGCTGGAAGTGAGATGCACACCTTGTATCTCGTTGATTTCTCTCGTGTGTCTCTCTTGTGTTTCTTTTAGGATGCACCTCAGCTTTTCTTCGCTAATCTGTCAAGGTTGAAAATAAACGTGCATTTATTTTATTTTTTTGTCGGGACTAAAGTTAAATACACGTCTAACAGAAACGTACTGTCTTCCACTCCTTCTTGGCCTCCAACACGGCTCTGCTCAGCACGTCTCTGAACGAGCCTTCGACGATGTTTGCGATCGTAGCTTCTGTCGGGGGTCCGCTGCTTCTTCCTCCGTCATCCGTCCCCTCGTCTGAAGGCCTCAGCAGCTGCGCAGAGATCTCAGCCACTGCAGAACGAAGCTCTGCTAAAAACGTTTCCTTGGCGGCCGGCTGCTTCTGCTCATACTGCCGTCTCCACTCGTCTTCTCGCGTCCTCACGGCCTCCGTCTGGAGGAGCAGCTCCTTCCTCTGGAGGCTAGCGTCCTCCCTGGCTTCCTGTAAAGCCTGTTCCAGGTGTCTGCACTGCTCCTGCAGCTTGGTTTGGTGCTCCTGCTTGCTCCGGGCCTGCAGGACAAAGATCTCCTGCTGCTTGTCTCGCTGCCATGCGGCTCGGGCTGCAGCCAGCTCGGCTTTCAACAAGGCAGCTTGCTCTCTGGTGGTTTTCTCCAGCTGGCTCCTGAGAGCTGCCAGCTCCTCCTGGAGCTCCGACACTTTCTGCTGCTCCACTTGCTTCTCCTGCCACTCCTCCTCTGCTTCCCGCAGAGCCTGAGATACCTGAAAAACGTTTTTTTAATGAATTAACGGCAGAGAAAAAGGGGATATTTACGTGGACAAAAACAATCAGAATGACTGGATCTAGCCTGATCGGTTTATATAATTGTAATCCAAATAAGAAGGGTTGTTTATGCAGATTATTAACCTGAATGCCGTGCATGTAAACGGTTGTTGGGATCGTGTCATTCTGATTGTGGCAAACCGGTCTGACTGAGCATGTCTGCTCCATTTCTTAGCTTAAAGCTACGCTGGAAAAGCCAAACTGGGACGTGTGTTAAACAGCATGTCTGTTGTTATTCTAGCTCATAACTATTAGGGGTGTACCAATCCAACATCAGGAAAAAAAATATCTGATGATATCTGCTTGCATCTGAATCTGATCAACATCCGGTTTATTTGATTTGATGTGTTTATTTCAGTCTGACCGAGGACTTTTATGAAATAAAAGCTTCTCATACTTTCTCCTTTGTGACTTCTTTTTGCAGCTCCTCCCATTTCTCCTTCTCTCTTTGGAGAAACGCTCGACATTCTGGTAATGAAGGCAGATCCTCAGTCCAGCGGCTGTAGGCTCGGGTTACAGCCCCTTCGACCTGAAACACATATTTGTGACGTCTGCCTCCAAGCTTGATCCTTTCAACGAGAGCTAATGAATAAAGAGCTGACCTGCTCGGCCAGGTCGTTCAGGTGTTTATCCTCCATCTCTCTCTGGATTTGTTTCTTGGCTTCCTCCGTGACTTTGCGTTGGACTCTGTCAGCTTCCAGCTGCAGCTGCCGTCTCTGGGCAGCGAGCCGAGAGTCCATCTCCTCGACAGAAACCGACCGGCCGCTGGCGCCCGGCTCGTCCGTTTGGCAGGTCACCTCGTTAGTGTCGTGGTTTCTCTCTTTCTTAGCCTCCTCCAGCTTCTGAAGCCAGGTCTTCTCTTTCTACAGGGCAAAAAAAACAAAACTGATTGAATTAGAATGTCTAACAAGGAGCTGGGCAGCTTCTATTTAACCAGCCAGACCTTTTGAAGCTCCTTCTTCCATTTGACTTCAGCAGAAGCTACACGAGAGCTCACTTCCTGCTGGATTTCTGCCTCCTTCTCTTCTGACCATCCTTCCTTAAGCTTCATCACTGAGGCCTGATGCCGAGTCTCCAGTTCAGCCTTCATCTTTTCCACATCCACATCCCTCTTCTGCATCGTTTCCTCCAGCAAACCCTTATCCCTGCACACGGAGATGTAACATTCCTGTACGGCCGACATCTTATCTCCGACCTCCTTCAGCTGGTTTCTGTGAAGGATGTAAAACAAACCGGTGGTCGAGTGGCTTCAGAGTGAGAGCGGCCGTCGGTATCAGGAGCTGAGACTTACTGCAGCTGCCGAATCTGCTGCTGGTGCTTCGCCGTCAGCTGCTCCACCTCAGCGTTGTGTTCCAGCATGAGTTCAGTTCTGACCTGATTCACCACATCGTCTCTATACTGCTGATTTATCCGATCAGTCCTGCACGTAACAAAAAAGGTTAATAATTTTAAATATGCAGGGTAAAAGCAAAGAAAACCACGGTGTCCCGAGTCTAAACCTCTCAGCAGCTTCTTGCTTCTCTTGGTCCAATTCTTGGATCATTTCCCTCATTTTCATGCACAGCTCGGAGTTGGCAGACTTCAGCTTCTCCTCGCACTGTTTCAGCTCCTTATTCTTCCTTTCAAGCAACTACAGGTTAACAAAAAAAAGGTATTTACATTTAGAGTTGAATAAAAAACAAACAAAGTGAAAATAAATGATCTGAACTCAACCTCCACTTGTTCCAGCAAGCGTTGCTTCTCTTCCTGCACCGTCAGATCTTTCTGAGAGTCTCCAGTCGCCTCCACGTGTTTTATTGGGCTCGTTTGTCTGGCCTGTGGAGGCAGAAGAAGATAAATTTCTTGATTCAGGTAAGGCCGAATCTTGGACTGGCTCTCTTGCTTCTGCTAAGTTGTATTTTCTACCCTTAATTCTTTCATTTGGACAAATATTCTCCCCTGTTTTGGAGACTTTGTTGACACTTTTTTCTAATTTTGGACATTTATAATGATGCATAACCGCGGCATCAAGTCTACTGGAGCCGCTGATTAAAGTTAAAAACCCTGAAATTATACCCCAGCTGCAACAAAAAAAAACGAGGCTTCGTCACAAATCTTCAGAGGCGTTTCTATATCTGCAGTAATACAGACTGTTACAGGAGATAATCTCTGCCCAGCACCATCATTACCTACAAGAAAACTTTTATGAATTACAAAAACATGATATTTCTCTTTGGGATTAACAAAAGCATTTTTTGATTTCCTTTTTTTTTTATTTTGTTGCATGTCTACATTTGGCTCTTTGTTTATTTAAAATAGCTTTAATTTATGCTTACTATCTTTTGAAATAAATATTTCCTTTTTTTGTAAAAGAGGATTTATGAGGTTTTAAAGCCTGAGAATAAGATATAAAGTTTGCACTCATTTTGTATTTTTTATGAAGTGCATGCTAGTTGTTTGAATGATTCATTCTCCGAATGAAAATATGTTTGCTGAAAGACCACAAGCTCCTTCCATAGACGTCCATCGGGGGGAGCCCTTACCGAAGAGCAGAGCTTTGCTTCTTCCAGCTCCACCTGCAGCTCGCTGACTCGCGTCTGCGCGGCTCGAAGCTCCTCCTGCAGCTGACTGATCTTCTGTCTCTTTCCCTTTAAGCATCCCAGGCAGCGCTGCATTTCCCCTCTCAGGAGCCTCAGGGCCTCGTCTTTGGGCAGTCTGGAGTCCGACAGGTGATTCACAGCCGCACTGATGAGACGGAAGGAAAAATGTCCACTAGTGCCTGTGGAAACGGTGACAAAGCTCTGATGGTGAAATCCCAGTGTACCTGTGAATGTTGACACCTTTCTTGTCAGGTTTCTTCAGTCCCAGATCCATACAGGATTCAGACAGGTGGTTCTCCCAGTCACTGCTCGGGTCAAAAGCGATAACGCCATGTTTTAGCGCCGACTCGTACAGAGTGATCTGCTCCTTCACTTCAGCCAAGTCCTCCTGTCAGAGAAAATTTAAAAGTTTAGGTTTTTACAAAGTCCCGCCTTCGGTCGCATGGAAGAAAGAACGCGGCGAGCAAACCTGTAAAACCTTGTTCGTGTTTTCTGTGAGCGCCTTGGCCGACTGAGCTTGTTGCAGTTTGATCTGCATTTGACTCGTCTCTTGGACTGAATCTGACAAATGATGAACAAAACAACAAGAAATGACACGAGAAAGAACATGAAGCCATCAGATTTGAACATAACACTGTGGAAAATCATTATTTTCTTCCATTTTCTGTTTTTTTCATGCTATCACATTAATTTTAATAGAAAAATGTAACCTAGCGTTAAAAAGTATCCATGTTTTTTAACCTGGATCAGACCGTTTAAGGTGATGTAACAGAACATCAATTGGATTGAAGTCCAGACTTTGACTGGGTCGTTTCGAAGGCAGAATTGTTTTTAAAGCACTTACTAGATGCAGACTTAAAACAAGTCGTCCAAGTCCTGAAGATACAGAGCAGCTCCAGAGTTTGGCCTACTTCAAGTATTCAGATAGGTTGCTTTTGATCCTACAGTTCAATGCGGGTCTGACAGTAATCACTAATCAAGTTGAACTCTTTCATAGAAAATTCACTAAATCACAGTAAATTCGTATTTTTAATAGGAGGGTGGGGTGATTTCTTATTCCTTATAAGTCAAATCTGGGAGTCGTTTCCTCAGGTTAATTGTGACTAAAATCCAAATATATATATATAACCATTCACAAGGTTACAAATCTTTTCCACAACACCGTAGGCACAGTAAAAAATCTGAAAAGCCTTCACTGACTTGTCTGTAGCAACTTGGCACATTGCTGCTGGCTCTCCTCCAGGCGCTGGGTGAGGGAATTGACCATTGTGGCTCTGTCGTGTTGCTCTTCTTCCCTCTGTCGCTCCAGCTGATTTACCTGCCGCTGCAGCTTCTGACTAACATCAATCTAGAGGCAGGACAACAGACAACAGGATATCAAAATCTGACAAGATCAGTGGGTGCATAAAGCGTGCCGTTTCCTATTTTGCATTTAAAAAAAACCTCACCTGGTCGTTCAAAGCCTGGGAGGTTGAGTCGAGCTTCTGCTGCAAAGCCAAGAGTGCGGCGTCGTGTTGCTCCTTCGTGACGGCGAGGTCTCGGTCGTGCTGCTCCCGCGTTTTGGACAAAGTGTCAGAGCGACAGAGCTCCAGCATCTGCTGCTTCATGCTGTCCACCGCGGCATCAGCAAACATCAGCTTCTTGGTGTTCTTTGAGGAATCAGGACAGTTTCAGGGTTTCTAGCATATAAAATAAGGCTCGAGACGGTACAGAAACCAGCATCGTTACCTCCAGCTCTTTCTCTTTGAGGGTCTGAACCTGCTGCTCCAAAGACTTCAGTTTGTTCTGCATTTGAACCTCCGCCTTCTTGGCTTCTTCCATCAATCGACTCGACTCCTTAAAACTCTGCGCAAGGCCGTCTTTTTCATCTGTCAGAAACAAAGACACCAAACTCATGACCACAACACTCATACGTCTAGTGAAAAATGTTTTACTGTGTACTACACTTTTAAAATCATAAAATATATGCGAATATTTACTTCAGAGAAGTAAGATTCTCTGAATTTTGAATCAAACCTTTGACAATTGCAAATTGATGCTCGAGGTATCTCATGTTGCGCCGTGAATCCTCCAGTTTCCTCTCCAAGTCCTCCATTTGCCTCTGCCGAGCTTTGTTTAGGACCTGCAGCTGGGTGACCTGCTCCTTATCAGCGGTTTCTGAAACACCAGACAATTGAATATCAGAATTATTCACGGTATCCACCAAAGCATAACCTGTTTTAAAGCAATCTTAGCTTTTAAGTTTCAGTGTAGACCCTGCAATTACACATTAGCGTTTACAAACAATACAATTTATATATGTATTCAAGATAAAAACCCTTAAGAAAATCCGCATTTTTCCTATCCATACATTAACTGGTTAATCAAAACCATAGTTCAAAGTTTAGGTCTTGACTGTATCGTCGATAAATCAAAAAGAAAAGCCCGAGCTTTTCACATGTTGGTGTTAAAAAGCTTTTTTCCCTTGCAACAAATGATCACATTAGAAGAATACAACATTATTGTATTTTAGGATAGAAATGTTTTTATTTTACTGTTGAAACAAACAAAAACAAAAAAAAATCACTATTTCTTTATTTTATTTATGTAATTGAAATATTGTATTAAATAGACCCACACTAAATGAGAAGCTGAAGGATGTGCAACTTTTCTATCCGATCTCTCAATTAATCATCAGAATAATCAATTACCACATGAATTTTTTTATCTGGAGTCACTTTGGTATCCCCTGTTATGTAAAAAGTTAATTCATCTGATTGGTCATTGTGCTGAGTGAAAGCTACACATGATTTGCATTAATTTTCGAGACAAAATCTGCCTTTTAGTTGCTTCGGTTTTGCAATTCTCAGCATTTCGCCAACAGTCAAACCTTTAAAAACAAAAATAAAACAAAGCAATCCAAACCGTCATCAGAACAAATGTTACAGACACTCACGCTGTGTTGAATCGAGGAATTCTCTTTGTAGCTGGTCGTACTGATCTTTCTGCTGAGCACTGTGAGGATTTACCGTTTTTGGCTGTTGGGCAGGATGCTGATGGTTTAGATTAACCTGATACTGACTGATACCATGGTCACCAGGTCCAGAGTTTAACGTCTGAAGATGAAAAAGAGAAAACATGTAGATATGAGGTTTATTAAAGCACACACAGCAGCCCCAGCTCTGCTGACGTGGTTGCGGTGTTGATTCGCTTACTTGGGAGTGGTTTCTGGTGCTGTGCTGACTCCTGTGGCCTCTCTTATGATCCGCCATGTTTTTGGTGCTTTCAGGGTAAAACCCCAGTTCACTCTCTGCAGGAAAATCCCCGGCCTCTGCATAGTTGTCCGAGTCCATGCTAGTGCACGCATGGTTTACCCGAGCAAAGTGATGCTTCGCCTTCAAGCTGTGAGCCAACGGCGGATTGTGAACGTAGTTCTGATGTCCGTTGGTGTGAACGGCTTCATCCTCGTAGACGTACTCGTCGTGCGAGCCGTGATCATAGTCGATTTCGTAGGCCTTCAGGGAAACAGCAGCAGGATTTATTGATGCGTTTTGGCCCCCCCCCCCC
>JAVLVB010000013.1:679637-710815 GCA_032876305.1 Orestias chungarensis
ATATATATATTTATTGTTTATATAAATATTTATATAAAAATAATGTATTTACAAGGTGCTCAAGCAAAAAAGTAAAAATGTATAAATGTTGTAAGATTATATACATATATAACGGTGCAGGTAGGATAAATAAAATGTAAATAGCTTTTCAAAGGTCGTACGATACGTACGTTTGTTCGTAATCATCTCAATATCACCGTGAGCGATACTTACTTGTGGGACAAGGGAATGTTTTGATCACAGCAACTGTTTCTATAAAATATCAACTAATTGTTATAAACTTGCATTTTTCATTTTCATGCAACACTTAGTCGCTTCTAATGAGGTTTGTATCGAGAAGAAGCTGAAGAGAATGATGTGGCTCAAAATGCTTACGGTCACAAAGAAAAAGAAGAGAAAAGGATTTAGGCACAGATGGACCTGATATTTTGAAAAGACACTTTTACAGAAAAAAAGTACGATTGGTACAGATTGTCAAGAGGAAGTCAAGGGTATTAATTAACCTGAGGTGCTTTTGAAACACATGTCTAGGTTTTTGGAAAAACAAAATTGCAATGTCAGTCCACACTCGCTACCTGTTGCCGCTGTTTCTGTTGCTGTATGTGGAGCACTCCAGCTCGGGGGAGGAGCAGTCTCGGCTATCTTCCAGCATGTCGTCCGGTAAGTCGGTGAGCAGCTTGTGCAGCTGCACAGAAGCACCACAAGGAAATTAGTCAGCGGGGTTGCTCAGCAACAAACTTATAAAGCAACACAGTGCAAAGACAATCAATGGCAACCTGAAAAGCAGCAACACAGAGAAGGCGTGCTGCTTTTTTTTTACTTGTATGTGACACTTTTAGGTATTCCTACAAGTAAAATTTATTGATTTTACAATGATTATCAAAAAACTCTGATAAACACGTAGATTCTTACATAAACCAATACTTAACATGTTAATATAAAGTTCCCTCCACTTGAAACTGACGAACACGATGCCTTACCTTTAAATTTTTGTGAGCAAGTTTTGGATCAGTAAACACGCTTTCTAATCCGCATGTCATGTGCAATAAAACGATCAAAGACCGCTGGACTTACTTTCCACAAGGACTGCCGAATATCCCAAAGATCCTCGACTGCGTCCGCGGCCGACGGACCCATGTCGCCGCAATTACACATTCAACTAAACTCTCCTCAGCTTCTATCAGTAAAGCTGGAAGATAACCACTAACATATCCTTATTTGCCTGCAGAGATGACCTCCTCTGTGAAGCATTCAAAGTGTGTCTGGCATGCTGTTGGCGCCCCGTGACATCGTTGTATTTCTCCCCCCAAGACTTCCATTGTTTAGACAAAAACATATAGGGGGGTTAACTGGGGCAGAAACATTCCAGTTACCCACAAACATGCTCTACTTCACCAACATGTGTGTAATAAGTAGGTTACAAAAGTAAGTAAAAACAAAAAAACAAACAAAAAAAAAGTTTGTTTTGCATTAAATTAGTAAAGCTAAATTTCTTCCCCCTTCAGTTAAACTGAGCTCAAGAGTGGAATCAAACCTACAGGGAGGAAGGAGAAAGCAGGGAGGCCACAGCGTTTCAGCATGTCACACCTTTCGGCTGAGCCAATAATAGCTCAGACGCATGGCGCAACAGACTGTGGGTGTGAAGGGCCCTAAGTGGAGGAGTACCTGTGACAGTGTTGCTGTGGTTTGTGTAATTCAAACAATCCCCCATTTAACGCCTCTGGAAACAACACTGTTCAAACAGCAAAGCGGAATATGACAGGTGTATCACTGGAAACCAGATAAAAAGGTATTAAGTTATATATATCAGGGCTAAAAGACGGGAAAGAAGACATGATTTTCATAAAACATGCAACCTTAATCGCAGGGGAGAGCTCCAACAGTGGCATCCTGTGCTGTTCACTTTCTGCACTTGTTCTTTGCACAATTTAATCTTGTTTGTATCTGAAAATTTTATTTAATTTTCCAGTAAACTTTAAAAGCTTCCCAAAGTGCCCAAAAGTACAACAAAACCAACAATGTGGATGAAATGGGGAGCCGCCACTACAGCAACCTGAGCTTCAGGTCAGCAGAACTCGCGTTGTGATGAAGCCAGAAGCACCAGGCCAGAAATTTATGCAGAAGAAGCTCCTGAAGATGCTTGGAAATACTTTAAAGCACCCCAACATGCCTCTTTGAATACCACTGAACTCAATTTACTGTTATAAATTAACATTTAAATTACATTCTAATGTACTCCAGCGCATTTTGAATTAATTTGAGTCTATGTAAAGTTAAGAACTGGCATTTGCATGCATTATCTAAAAAGATATAGAAAAATGTAACTGACCATACATACTTAAAAGTATCAACATCTCACTTGTGTCTATAGGAATGGTGCTTTGAGCTTTACAAGATTACAACCCAGTTCCTCCTGCAATGATGGTCATAGTGAACAAACACCCTTGGTTAACCCTGCAGGTGCATGTCGGGGTTGACGTGCACATTTCTGTGCTAAATGTAAATGTAAACAAATGAATGCCGTACATTCATGCATCTAAAAGTTCACCCTTATTAACTAGATATGTGAAGATTCACATTTCTCTTCCTAATCATCAGTTTTTCCACGATTTCACACAAGAACGCAACGAGTTTGAGGCGTTGCTACCACAGGTCAGCTTCCAGTTGCCTTACATTTTGTGAATTTATCATGTGGAAAATGCTTCCCAAACTGCACTAAGACAAAGTAACATCACTGTGTGTATAATTCTTACTATGAAGAAGACTTAGAGGACAAAAAACTCACTCACCATGATACGCCTATTATTTTAGAAAGCCTAAATGACCTAAACCAGGACATGCATTTGCATTTATCTCTCTCTCTCTCTCATACATATACATATATATATATATATATATATATATATATATATATATATATATATATATATAATTAACACCTGTGGCACAAAAGCCCTTTTCTACAAATATAAAGTTGAAAAAAACTGTGACAGTCTGTGTTTTGGCACCTCTTGCTCTCTGGCGTAGTCTTCCTGGTCATATTCTTCTTCATCCTGCTGAGTCTGAAGAGCGGCGCTGTCAAAATCCATCGACATGTTGCTTCTGCCTGCTTAGGAACACAAAGTAAACATTGTGGTTAGCTCGTTATGCTGTTCTAGTACAAGGGAACAACGTAGCCAGGTATAAACCTAACTGACAAGCAAAAAAGGGGATTTTTAAATCGTCTATTGTTGTTACCAATGGATGTGCATATTAAGGACTTACCAGCTGATACATCGAGGGACAAAAAGACTTTAGAAGCTCATCGAGGCTTTTGACTGCTAGCCATGCTACTGTTTACATCATAAAACAACCACTAACTAAACTTTTTCTAGTCTTTTCTTAAATAAACAAGAACATGAACACCCGTTACCTGAGGAGGCAGGTTCTATTTTTCTAGAGAATAGTTTAACACCACTTTACTAGCTGTTTTTACAGGGTAGTAAACTCTTTAAAGCCGAAGCTAACTCAGGTTAGCCTGCTAACCAGCCTGTTGAACGTCCTCGCGACGTCGACTCGCCCACTTTGAAAACTCGCGCGCATTAGCAGCGCCAAACTCAGCCGGGATTTTACTACAGGACCTAAGAAGAGCAGCTTAAAACCGTACAAAAGGCACCGAATTACGATAGTTTCATTAATTTGTTTATTAAAATCCTGTGTGATTGGGCGAAAATTGATTTTAATGATGTTTAGTTATTTCTTTCTGCGTAACTAGGCTAGAAACGTCTCCATAGCAACAACGTTCCTGGAATTATGGGTAGAGTAGATTCTTGGAATTATGGGTAGTGTAGTTCTTGGAATTATGGGTAGTGTAGTTCTTGGAATTATGGGTAGTGTAGTTCTTGTTGCTTCCAAACGTTCAAAACAGAGGAACCCTAGCTCCAATTATAGGCTAATGTTTTTAAACCTGTAATTTTATTTTATCATGAAACTTTTCATAGTTAAAAGACATTCTATCTTTATAAGTAAATAATGAAAAACAAAATTTGCTCATATAAATCTATAAGGATTTTCTTTATTTCCATTAAAACAGTTATAATACACTAACTTTAAATTATTTGACAAATTAAGCCAACAATGTTTGTAATTGGATGTTTTCAATATGATAAAGTTGAAGTTGTTGATTAAATGTCGGTTTCATATCTACGGTGTCCAACGAGGGCCAATTCTCCTTGCGTTTCCGCGTCTAGCCTGCAGTCAGCTGATTACTGTATAATACACTAATCAGCAGTCAGGTTGTGTGAGCGCTGGTAGTCTCTGAGCAGGTGAACATGGCCTCTCATCCACCCAAACTGAAGACTCAGGTCGCTTCTAATGAAAGGTAGGTGGAGAGTTGATATTAACATTTCCTTTTCTATTGAACATTGGTGTTTTATTTTATGCACAGGCTGAAAAACCTGAAACAGGTCTTTGAAGCAAAGTTTGGAGAGACTCCTCTTTTCTACGCATGCGCTCCTGGAAGAGTAAATCTAATAGGTAAATATATACATATGTTTAAATCTACTTTTTACACATTTATATTTAGTTTTACAAAAACGAGTCAGTCTAAAAGTTCTTAGGCAGCTTTTTTATTACATTTTTCTGTCACACTTCAACATGTTTTATGTGTTTTAATGGAAGTTTTACTTACGTTTTTTGACATATTTGTATAAAAACCTGCAATTTAATGCAGGCAACATATTTTACCATTTTTATAAGCTTTCCCTCTGTATCTCTGACTGTATGGTTAGGGTTAATGCACTTGACACTCTTGGCTAGTGGTTAGATTTTTAGCTGATTCTGTAACTTTAATTGCACACATAGGTGGCTCCTCAAGAGTTACCTTTGACTTCCTGGTTGCCCCTGGGTTTTATCAAGTTATCATTGTAAAGGGTTGTTTTGAATTTGTCAAAAACAGAAAACCTCTCAATTCAGATTGATCTGTTTACTTCTGTCATTCACCAGGAGAGCACATCGACTACTGTGGATATTCAGTCCTGCCCATGGCTATCGAGCAGAACATCCTAGCCGCTGTGTCTGTGAACAACTCTGGGACCATCCAGCTGGCAAACACAAATCCTCTCTACCAGTAGGAGACCAACAGCCAGAGCACATTTATTTACATTGTTTTTGCAACGTCTGTGAATGGTTTTCCCAAATGTCTCCAGGGATTTTAAAGTTTCGTGCTCGGAGGACATTGTCATAGACAGAGAAAATCCAAAGTGGTATTATTATTTTCTCTGTGGAGTCAAAGGTATCCAGGTGAGATGTGTTTGATAAGCCAATTAAAGTGTTTACATTTGAAAGAAGAACTTTATGCACACAGAATACCGACAATTATATCTATTTGCTAAATACGATGTTTAGGAGAATCTGTTAAAAAAATTATTTATTAATGTCTTGCAAATAAAAATTTGCTCTGATATTATGGCCAAACAGTTTCAGTTTAGTTTCATCAGTTTCTCACCTCCAAAGCAACTTTAATATGAATTTGTGGTACAATAAATAAACTATTCCTACCTGACCTGCTGTCTTTTTAAAGCATCTGTATAAATATGTACATAGTTTTAACCTTGCTTAATGTATTCCTGTATTTTACTTTAATTCATAATAACATACCTTGTTCTTCTTTTCTAATAGTCAAAAATCGACTATTGTATCAAGAGGTACCCAGGGTGACACTGTGGGTAATGAAACTGTATAAGAAGGAGTTTTTCTCGATGTGACCCTAAATTACATTGACAGGTTTCTTTTGGATTTACTTAAATGTTTCAGTCAACCTCTCAGATCATCGTAGGCGCTTTACCTCCATGTTTAAACACATAGAAATCGTTCGTTATGCACATTTTTACACGGATTACGGTAGCATGTTTTACATTTAAAATACGGAAATACTTTTAATTGTGAGCTAAACATCAGACAGTAATCACGCATCGTTTGTAAACTTCTGGTTTTAACCGCCTTTGTTCCTGAAATGTTTTTGAGTTATTCTCAATGATTATTATTGTTTTGTTTTTTGTCTCCAGGAGAAGTTTGAGATGGCTCGTTTAGCTGGGATGTGTTGCGTTGTAGACGGAGCCGTTCCTGCCAGCTCCGGTCTGTCCAGTTCGAGCGCCTTGGTTTGTTGTTCTGGCCTCGTAACAATGGAGGCGAACCACAAGTCTCTCTCCAAGGTACCACATGGCATCTCGCATACGTATTTGTCCTCATCGTTTCCGCAGTTAATAATGGTATGTTTATTATATTTGAAAGCACAGCCCATGTGAGGTGGAAGCTATTTTTTAAAACTTAATGATAAGAGAAATATTACTAAAGATCAGAAATTGTGGTAAACGAATGCTTTCAGCGCCTGCTTAGCTTTGTTTCCCTCTTATTTTGGGCTAATTATGATTGTTTTCATCTACTGCTTTGAAGCCAGTCACCAGGGCTGCACAAGGCGTGGGATGTCTTCACACGTTGACCTGATGAATGGCTGTAATGAACACAAAGTTGCACCATAAGTTCACTGCATCAACAATTATTTGGCAAATCTGTTTTCCATAAGCGCTTTAGCGCAATAGCGGTTTCAGCAAAACCTCAAGATTCAGGAAACTTAAGATTTTCTAATGCAATTGTTCAGAATGCTAATTAAAAAAAAGACAGAAATGCAAGTTGAGACACTATCGGAGCTAAAACACTAAAGATTCGTCTCCATTACCTTTTAAACGGCATGTTTTGTACTTTGTTTTTGGGCAATATAGCTGAACTCTGCCTAAGATAGATTAAAATAACAGTTTTAAAATCTGCCACAGACTCTCTGCTTTGGACTTTGAGCCATTCGGAACGTGTTTATTTTAAGTTCTTCCATTGTAGCTCCGTTGCAGTACCTGTTCTTAGTCTAAATGAAACAAAGAGGTTTATCCGGTGGGGAAATTGTTGCACTTGTTTTTGTTTCAGGCATCAGACTAAACGGGGCCCCATACGAAGATTTCAGTTGTATATTTGTAACGGAAACATGAACATGCTCTCTCTTCACATTATTACGTAGCTTCCAAATAAAATAGATTCCAGTTCAGAAGTCCAACATTTTTTAAAGCTGAGTAAAAGAAGTCCAAAAATGTTTAATATGATATAATGGTGATTGCAATAATGGTATGTAATGGTGCTTAAAACATTTTAAAATAGGCTTCTTTAGATCACAGTTTACATAAAAAAGTGGGATTTCTATTAATAAACTGCCCACAGTATCTGTATTATATCTTTTTTTAATTTATCAACACTCATGATGTCTGAAAACGAGTAAGAGTTTAAATTTATTTTTTATCATAACAAGAACTGAATCACGCTAATACGGTACGATTATGGCCGTCCCTGCCGCACAGTTAAGAAAACCCTTCATTTATTAACCCTGCAGCTTCTGAGTGTGAAGGACTGTGTCTTAAAGCGTTCCTCATTAACATTTGTTGCCTTGTTGTTCAGTTTATTTTTTTACATCTGTCCTCCAGGTAGCTCTCGCCGAGATATGTGCCAAGAGCGAGCGCTACATTGGGACAGAGGGAGGAGGCATGGACCAGTCCATCTCATTCCTGGCAGAGAAAGGAACTGTAGGAGTTATCCCTCTGATCATTTCCATAGCTTATTGGAACAACGGACTAAACAATCTTCTCTCCTCCTCAGGCCAAGCTGATCGAGTTCCAGCCTCTGAGGGCGACTGACGTGAAGCTGCCCGCGGGTGCCGCGTTCGTGATCTCCAACTGCTGCGTTGAGATGAACAAAGCCGCGTCCTCTCACTACAACATCCGCGTAGTGGAGTGTCGGATCGCCACAAAGGTGCTGCTTTCCTGATCATCATCGTACCTTAGAAAAACATTGCAATCCATTTAGTTAAGCCTGCAAACTCATGATGTTGCTCTAAATGCTGAAGGTCACAGAGGGATGTTAGCACAAACGTGAAAGAGAGGGAAGAAGGAAATTAGGGATGTATGGCAACTGATAAGTTATTGTATTATTTACCTTTCATAATTATCTACAGCACCAGATTTTCTAATATCATGCAGACTGAAGAGTAGGAGTGACTCCCAAGTAAAAAAAAAAAAACTACGGTGCTATTTAATTCACTAACATTTACACCCGGCGTTCTCTCGTTTGGGCACAGATTTTGGCGCAAGCACGAGGTCTGGATCGGAGCGTGTTGCTGAAGCTCTCCCAGGTCCAGACGGA
The DNA here is from genome assembly GCA_032876305.1 of Orestias chungarensis. Classification (NCBI taxonomy): domain Eukaryota; kingdom Metazoa; phylum Chordata; class Actinopteri; order Cyprinodontiformes; family Cyprinodontidae; genus Orestias; species Orestias chungarensis. Next base: position 687,855 of record JAVLVB010000013.1, read on the forward strand.
GCTGAGGGCGTCCCTGGAGGAGATGCTGGGCCTGGTGGACGAGGTGCTGCATCCCGAGGCGTACAGCCGCGACGAGATCAGAAAAGTGCTGGGCGTCACCTCGGAGCAGCTGTGCAGCGAGCTGCTGAGCGCCAACACGCAGCATTGTGGGTAACCGCAGACATCGTTTCTGTTTTCCTCTTTCAGGTGTAAATTACCTGCTAGTCAATTTTCAGCAAGACATTTGAGCCTCTTTTAAATACTTCTAGGTCCGTTGGAACATTTCTTTCACACTAAATAAATTTAAAGATACATAAAACAAGCTTCTACACTTTTTTCTTGATCTCAGTTTAAATTTATTTAGACATTTGCAATAGAAAAATCCTTGGATTTTATGCTTTTGCAGTATAGTATTAGTGTCCCTTCCAGCAATGGTAATATCCAATAGTGATGTGTGCATCTTGTTCACAGATCATTTATCATTTACATTTTACATTAACCAATTTATAAAACCACACACACAAGTCCTCAAAATGTTTGGAGGAAGAAGAATATATAACTATTTATATAGCCAAGCACAAAAGGTGGAACATTTCTAATATAAAAGGTTGATATTATGTTTTTTAGATCGATGCATCCCTACAAACATAAACCCCCCAAAAAACGTGGATTTAGTCAAGTAACAAAATAATATCTTGTCACTTCCACAGTGACGCACTTCAAGCTTCACCAGCGAGCCAAGCACGTTTACGGTGAAGCCGCGCGCGTCCTGAGGTTCAAGAGCGTCTGCGACGCCGCGCCCGCCGACGCCATACAGCAGCTCGGGGAGCTGATGAACCAGAGCCACGCGAGCTGCAGAGACCTTTACGAATGCAGCTGTCCAGAACTGGACCAGCTGGTGGACATGTGTCTGTGAGTGCAGCAAGACAACAGACACTATTTATTTAAATGTTTAATAGTTTTTTTTAATGCCTCTCTGCTTCTCCTCGGAGAACTGAACCATCTCCTGAGGGAACAGGGACTAAACTCTAGTTTCGCAGCTCTAGTTGAAGTTTTTAAACCAAATGTTATGTCTGTGTCAATTTTACCATTGAGCTGAAAGTGACAGAAACAAAATTGGGGTCAAGACAGACTTCTGATACTCCCATCATCATTATTTTTATGTTACACTCCATAAACGCTTCTCTACTTTAGGACGCAGCGTTCTGGAGAAGTTTCTTAGTAGCATTAAGAACGATGAAGATTATCAACAATAATGAAACAAGAACCTTAATTGAGATGGATTTAGTTGTGTCTAGTGCCACCATGTGGCCAAACCGTTACGCTCTGCAAATAATCAATCCAGGTGTTTTACAAAATTTAATTTTTGAATTTAACTTCATTAACAGTATTTAAATTTTCTGATCTGCAACTTAGTTTCCGTTAAATGTAGGATAATCAATATTTTTCACACGCACACACTAATCAAGCTGCTGATTCCAGGTTTTGCCGCTGACTCAGTATATTTCCTTTGCACAGTAAAACCAAATTTTCTGCTCTTCCTCGTTTGTTCCTGTGGCAGGAAGTCGGGCGCCGTCGGCTCCAGGTTGACGGGAGCAGGCTGGGGAGGCTGCGCCGTGTCCATGGTTCCCAGCGAGAAGGCGGATTCCTTCTTAAAAGCCGTCGGAGGCGCCTACTACACACCCGACCCGCGCAGAGCGGCCATGGAGAAACAGAGCTTGTTTGTGACCAAGCCGGGTGGCGGAGCTTCTATTCTGCTGGAGGAATGAAAGTTCAACCCCAGGCTGGTTTTCATACTAAACCACATAAAACTAATAGAAATCAGAAATTTGTTTACATTTCAGACATTTATATGATTGTCTTAACTATTTTCTACCTTAACCTGCAAATGGGAACAGAACAACCAAATTAAAACTTAAAACTGTTATGTTTTGTCTTTTTTCGTATTTACATATTTTTTTAGAATATGAAATATTACGTCAAATGATTTTATCCAAAAAATAAAACCAAACTATAGAAGATTCAAGATTTGTAGCATACAAATTACAGCTGCACTTTAGTAAAGATGAATATTCTCGAAAAAGGAAAAACAATTTTTTTTAAAATGACAATAATGAATACTTGACATACAACAGATTTCTGGCCTCGTCTTTTGCTCCTCTTAATACAATCAAAGTCCAACTACAAGCAGAGACCAAAGCAACCGGTGATAATCGAAACTTAAAAAGGAGTTTTTATGGCAAACTTCAGCAGGATCAGTAAAATGTAATGAATTTTTGTGCTTTCAAAAGAATCCTGCATGTTAAAAACGAGAACATTTGAATTTACTTGGAAGTTTCTTTTCATGAAACCCTTTTCCTGCTTAATTTTCCCAGAGTTCTTCGTTCCTTAATGGCTATTTTAAAATGTGAAACACAGACGTTCACAATGAACTTCGGTTTCCAAGGTTCAGAAACTTTAAATAAGGCCATATGGAAACGTACAGTAAAGAAAGACTCGAATGAATGGAGGTGGGACACAAGAATAAAAAAGGAAGAGACGACAAAGAAGAGAAGTGGCAATAAAGAAAAGGACAAAAAGAACCAAGAGATTCAGAGTAAAGAACTAAGGGTAGGAAACTGAAAAAAGGACAGGAAGAAAGGAAGAATGCACCATTTTAGACAATATAGGGATATTAGGAACATTGGAAATGCAACTACTTTTCCATACTTTGTTTCCTGTACTTATCAAAATCTGGAAAATACCAAAATTAAATTCCAGACCGTAGTGATCCGGCAATTCATCCAGATATTCTGGGTTCATAAATCCTGTAACATTCCTATTTCCCACAATTCACATGATTAAAAACTGAGGTATGCTCGGTGTCAGTTTGAGCTTTGAAAGAGCTCCATAAGCTTGTGCTTCGTCCGTCAGGTCCACGCACCCGGGAACATCTCACAAAACTATTCAAACCCTTAGAACTTTGTTACCCACATTTACTCCAGTAACGATGACAAACCTGAAACGTATCAAACGTCTAAGACCAGTAAAAAGTTCAAGTGGTATGAGTATCCTGGTTAGGCGCTTGTGTCCGTCACTGTTGTTTCAGCCTGTCTGCTGAACCTCTGGAGTCTTTGTGGCTCTCCGGTGAATCTTCCCTTTCGGACGAGATGCAGGACACCTCGTTCTTCCTCTTAAGTATGTTCTCCATCCAGCTGGAGGTTTGCGCTGTTGTTTCAAAGGAGCAAGTGGAAGATAGTGCGCTCATTCTCATGTTCTTGCCTGAGGTTATCAGCTCTCCGTAGCCTTGCTGGTGGGAGAAGGCGTAGGCAGAGCGGCGCGAGCTGGTCCTACGGACTCGGCTCAGGTTATGCTCCTGAGGTCTCTGCTTCTTCCTGGACTGCTGCAAATGACGAACCTGTGGGGACACAGTAGCAGAAATATGGGAGAAGTGAGTTTATTTCATTGAGATTGTCAGAAAATGTGCAAAAAGCCTTAAAAACATGAATATTTTACTGAAGTAATCCTTGATTTGCTGTTTCCCTTGGTTATAAATAAGACGCTAATCTTAATTTCTTTAAACTCTCTTTACATTTTTTTTTTTTACTTTTTTTGTCACAGTTTAAAGTTTCAGATGAATCAAATCTAACTGACCACTTTTTTTTATTTTGCACAATTTAATTGTATGAATCACACCCAGATCCGATCACTAGTAGGCTAAACATCTCATTAAGCATCACATAACTACTTACTACTCACATGTCAAAGCTAAAACAAGACACTTTTAATTTCAGCTACAGAGAAGCACAATAATGATCTAAGAACAGTGAAAGCTTTGAGCTTTGATTCAACTTTGCATGACTGGTTTGCGGACCTTAATCCATCCAAACGTACATCGATGACACACAACAAAATCTTAGACCACGCTGGCCTCATTCACATCTGTTAGGATCAGTGTTTGATTCAACATCAATTAAGAAACTGGGAAACTTGTTTAACCTTTTGTTTTCTCTTAGTGTTCTTCTCTCCATAGTAGCAACACCTGGGCTGGTTTTCTGTTAGCTGAGACTCTTTTCAGTTTCCTCAGCATCTAATTTAGTTTTCTGTCTTTTCAAACCTCCAGTCGGTCGTGGCAGATGGCTGCTTGTACTGAGCCTGGTTCTGCTGGAGCTTTCATTCTGTTAAAGGGGAGTTTTTCCTCTCCACTGTCGCTACATGCATGCTCAGTATGAGGGATTGCTGTAAAGTCAACAACAACACAAGCCATTGTTTCTGTCTACTGATTCCAGAGGAGTGAATGCTGCAAGTCAATGACTCCATGAATCTGCTGGGGTTCCTTAGATTGGAAGCTTTTTTAACTTGATTTGTTTATGATGTATCTTTGATTTTAATTGATTTTCTTGTAAAGTGGCTTATAGACGACATCTGTTGTAAATTGGCGCTACAGAAATAAACTGATTCTTCTTGATTCAAAACATGGAGTTGGTCATGTGATGATCTGGGCAGCTTGTTGTAATTAGTGGAACCACGTTCAGGTAATTGAACAGAGGTGAATTAGCAAGTCCACATCAGAATAGCTGAAAGAAATATTCTACTGTGGCCCTTATCACATCTCAGACTTCAGATGCTTTTCCTGGTTTAAATTTCTCCCAAATGAAACTAAATAAAACAAAACTGCATAGAAAACTTGGCCAAAATTCCTCCACAGTAATAATCTTTGCCAGATGTCGAAATGTTTCTGCTTGGGCAGGAAAATTGATTATTAGGACAATTAATTAATTAAGATAAGAAATTCCATTTCTATGCTTCTATGCTCTATCAATATATATTTCTCTATGTTTTCAGGTAATCTTTGGGTTCAGGTTTTAGCTGCATTGTCAAGTTTCTGGCGCAAACACCTTAATACACTCAAAAAAAGACAAAACTATCCTATCAGTAACCTTTCAGCAAACCAGAGGAGGTTGTTAAAGTCAATTATTCTTGAATGTTGGCAGATATGTTCTTCGTTTTCTATATTTTTCAAGCACCTATAAGTTAGTTTTGTCTTCTTTTAAGACATTTGCACTAGATTTTTAGGCAAGAGTTTATGTTTTTGCAGAGTTCAAGACAGTAGATCTTTAGGACTAGCAGTACAGACACATGTAAAAATTTAATTTCCATTCATATCTATACTCAAAGCAATAAAACAAAAAAGTTTTCTTGTAAATCGCGCATGTTTTTTGTCAATCGTGAGTTTCTGCAGGTAGTGTCGTTACTTTCACTGCACCTTCTCTGTTTCAGTCGGGAAGAGCTCCACCCTCAGAAATCTCACGACTAAGCCGGGCAGAACACACACCACAGTGGTGAGCAGGACGACCAGCCACACACTCCTCTCCGAAAGACAGTTACGGGCCGTGCCTGTCGGAAATTTCCCTCAGTTTGTTTTCCAGAACTTAGCTCTTTTTACATTTTTATTTTGAGGAGTCAAGCTCACCGATAAACGGGAAATTGCTTGGAAAGAATACGAACAAGCCGTCACTCTGCATTGCAAACAGAGTGGCGAAATACATGATGAGGCTGCCCCACACAAACAGATGATTGACTGCCGTCCAGTAGTGAGTGTCCAGTCCAATCTAGTGATGAAACAATATCACGTTTTTAATTAAAGCATGAGAGTTTATCACTTATTTTTCTGTGTAAGATGTTGGCCTGCTCACCTGAACGCTCGCAACAATGACTAGCGTGGTCGCGATGGCGACGGCGAACGCCTGATGGTCGGAGAAGTCGGAGCCGTCCTGCTTCACCATGACGGAGAAAGCTCCGTAGGGGACAAAGAAAAGCAGGAAGGACGTCACCATGCCCTGCAGCGTGCAAAGGAAGAACTGTCGTTTGTTGAAGAGGAGGTTCTGCTGGCCGGGTTTGTACAGGCTCGGGTGGCGGAGGCTGGTCTGGTCGTCGACGTCCTGGCAGACATGACGTCTTAATTAGATACGTTTAAGCAGATCCTGGTTACCAAAGTTAAAAATCGACAGGAATAGCATGAAAATTGGTCTGTTGAAAGTAATGCAAAGCAAGTGATTCAGTATTAGTTGTGGCAAATGAGTTCATGAATTAGAAAAAGACATTAGTGGACAAACCTCTGCTAATATTGCCAATATTGACTGTTACGTAAACTTATAGCTGAATAAACTTCAGCATCTTCGACTTATTGGTTATCGATGGTAAAAAAAAAATGTTCAAAGTAGTTAGTGGTTAATGTTTCTGGGTGAAGACTGTGGATATGCAGCAGTTTTGATTTCTCTCCTCTTGTCCATCTGCAGCGCCATAAATGGTGTTTGCTATGTACCCGGAAGGCATTGATGTAAAACTAAAGCTGCAGCTACAGTAGCTTTACAGTCTGAAAACTATTGAATCGCAATCTCAGTCAATTAGACAAATATAGACAACTGTAAACCTGGAAGCATGAGTGAAAGGTCTGTACCAAAGAATCACAGAGAGCTGTGAATTAGAACAATATCTAATGTTATAACACTTGCGCTTTAGCATTAGCAGAACTACTGGTAATGATTAGTGCTTTAGCGTCTTTAGCGATTACGGCATGTTCTTCCATGATTCTTCAGTTCGATTCGGCAGGTTTGTTAGTTGAAACAGCAAAATAGAGATAAAGTGTTAATCAAATATCAAACGAAATGACTTGAAAGTTTATTGATAAAGTTGGTCTTCTTTGAGTTATATTTCTAATTAAATGGCACACTTTATAACAAACATGTATAGCAACCACAGTAAACACCAATTCATCTTTCACTGCTGTCAGAAACTCTCATGTGGGAATATCCAATCTTTAATCTGAATACAGCAAATCAATTAAGTAAAGAGTCTGGTAGTAATCCCTATTAGGGCTTTTTTCTGTACCATCTCACTTCTTCCTCCAATATCTCTGTAACCTACCCAGAGTCTCTTATTGTCTCCCCAGTTCAGCACTATGTTGCCAAATCTATCTGGATGGACAGTATGGATTATAATCTCAGTTTAAAAAAAAATGAAGTAAACTAAACATCTCACTAAGACACAATGAAAATATGAAATATTTGTCTAGTTTTATCTGACCAAAGATAATAATTTTATGGTAACAATCTAAATGTGTTTAACAAACTCCTCTGTTTCATGGTTGTTGTTTCTTTTTATTTTTTGTCACAAGCAACTTATTAGCATGTAGATAGTTGTTAATAACCTTTATTGGTCCTCGTTAAGCCTCGTTTGTAGTAGTTTCCATTGTTTTATACTTTATACTCGTTTCTTTTTGCAATTTTCTCACTTATATAGATTAATAAAAACATCCCAATTTAAGAAGAGACATAAAAAACTGTTAACCAATAGGCTAAATAATTAAGTTTTTTATAGTGAGATTATATTTATTTAGTTATTTTGTATTTTCGTTATTAAAAAGTAGGTTAAATTTGACCAAATTTCTCAGTTTCAGATTGCCCTAAAGCTATAAATGTATTCCTATTCATTTGGTAAGATTGTGTTTTATAATCTGTTGCTTATTTTAACAATACCTGGTCAAAAAGTCCCATTGCTAGAACTGGTAAAGATGTATAGACAATATTGAAGAGGGTTATGAACCACTGGTCATACACAGTCTGTGGAAAGAAGGAGGTTAAATGAAAATCATTTATAAAACTGGTCATACGTTTTATCATACGCTGTAGTTTTCCTACCTGTGCCGAGAAACCACAGAAGAAGCCGTACCAGAAGTGAACCAGGGTGAAGGCGAGGTTCTTGTAGAAGAAGTAGGCCAGGAAATTGCACATTCGGAAGTAGGACCAGCGTCCGTGCACCAGCAGCAGCCTCTGCAGGTATCGAAACTGAGCGAAGGAGTAATCGGAGGCCAGGACGGCCTGCATCCCCTCCTGTCCGCTGATACCCACACCGATGTGGGCGGCTGAAGCAACACCACAAACACCACAGAGAGAGTTAAAAGCCGACATTTACGATCGAAAAGCTCACGGCTACAACAGAAATAAACTGGAGCAACACAACTAATCTGCACGCTTTATGACATTTCTTTCCCATCGTTACAATTTCACATCATTTTCTCTCATCGGTAGAATTTCAGCCACCAAAAATAAACATATATTGTTTAATAATAAACACATTGTTGGCATTCAAAGTTTGGGTATGTTGCACTCTAGAAGTTATATCCCATTATATCGCTTCCTACTTAAAAAAATCTAAAAGCTTATTTTTGCAATCAGTGTCAATCGATTTTTAGTAATAATAGTTTGACCTAGAGATGTAAAAAACATCGGATTATATCAGTCTAAAATGTTCAATATCAACTAATGAAAACAGTCCGTTCCAGCACCTTCTTTAGTTCATTTAAGTTTGATATTCATTTAACTATTGTTCTCTGTCGCTTACTAAATCATTTTCTAACATTCCACACAACATAAGAAATAAAAGTAGGTCTGATTCATTTTGATATCGTATCATGTAAAGATTGGTATCGGGGCAAAACAAAAAAAAAGCTAAATTGTTTTACCGAAATGCAGCTATTCATTTACAATCATCCTTACTTACACACTACTTATCAAAGAGTTCATCTCATTCAGCTTATTATTCAAGTGAGTTTAAGAGTATTGGCTCCTCCTCAATCAGCAGCAACAGGAAACAAAGCTTGTGATTTATTGTCGACTTTACAGCAATTTATTTATTTCATTACTTTGTGCGTTTGGATGCTTAACTTAGAACGATTTGAGATCTTTGAACAGCAATTTAGTGTTTTAGGCTGAAATCAGTTGAAAAATAGGGATCTGGTCAGCTGGTCTCTCAGGATTTCTGCTTTTTGGCGTCGGCGGTTACCTGATGTATCGACAAAATAAGGAAACAACGGCAGTTGCCCTGGCCAATGAAAAGCGGCTAGGAGTGAATGAGGGTGTCTGGAGAGCGACCAACACTCGGACTGAGAGGATGAACCGTAAACTGGATGTGATTCTTGTACAGGATAGCAGGCAGGCTGCGGCTTCTGGCCTCCATTGCGGAATGATATAATCTTGGAGGAAGCTGGTCTCTCAGACGGGCGGAAAGGTCCAAATTCGGCTGATCTGACTCACCATTGAAAGACAGCGGGACACAAGGTAGAAACATAAATCTGCCTGACCCAAAACAAATCATTGTTTTCCTGATTTCGGCTCCCCGGGCGACCTTGACGGTCTGCTATCCTCAAATTCTCCTGGAAATTATGTAAACAAGCCGCTCCTTCCCATTGCAACTGTTTAAACTGAATGGATTGGTAACATCACATAGGACAGAGCAGCTCACAGACCTACACTCACACACTGATATCAGCTCTACACACCGCCTTCATCCCTAAACCCAAGGCTTCTGTTCTTGTTCTCGTTTATCTGTAGTTGTTGCAGCTTTTCTTGTGCAGAGTTTTTTTGGTAACTTTAAGCTGTATCCTTTCAAGGATAAAGTGTGAAATGTATTTTTTTCCCTCATCTCTCCCTAATGTGGCGTTTTTCATACTTAAGGCAGATACGACGGCGCCAAAGGTCTCTCTCACCCTGTATGTTCGTCCGTGTTCATGTACCCCATGTTATGCGAATGACAATAAATGAATCTTGAATCTGTTTCTGAATCTTGTTTGCATTTAGTGAGCGTTAATAATCTTTGGTAAATAGTGTTTGCACCAAGAAATTATCTTCAAGGCTTGAAAGTTTGTCCTCCCGAGGCGAGCCTCACTTTTGATCATGCTGACGTCGTTGGCGCCGTCTCCCACGGCCAACGTGACGGCCCTCTTCAGCCTCCTCACCAGCTCGACCACCTGAGCTTTCTGCATCGGCGTGACCCGACAGCAGATGACCGTTTTACACAGACAGGCCAGATCCAGGAAGGTGTGCTCCAGCTGGGGCTCCACAGCAAGGGCCTGCAGGGGTGGGGGTTTAACATCCTGTGTTAATGCTGAGGCAGCACCTCAATTAAACGTTTACTTCAGGCTGCAGCTCAGGCTCCGTCTAGCTGTACAGGATTTGGAAATGGATGTTAATAGAAAAACAGTCCAGCAGCTCTTTGTTGATTAGGCTCTGTTAAGTCCGCAGCAGGTAAAGGGAAAAACTGCGTTTATTTAATGGTTTGAAGGAAAGAAAACTCTAATGACGGTTTGAATATATCTTACCAGACTCTGGCCACTGATGACCAGGGCGTACTCTGCGATAATGGCTTCTTCAAACACAGAATCTTCTGCAGACACGTCGCCTTTCGCAACTTCTCCTGAGCTGCTCATCTGGCTCAGGCCGAGGACGTGATCCTTAGCACTCCTGAAGAGAGAGGCGAGCTGTTAAAAACGCCTTTTACAGACAGAATGAAGAAGAAAGCCTCTGATAGAAAGCTTGGCCTGAAGAATTTAATTAACGGACAGCTAGACTATTATTTAGGCACTCTAGATGCACTTAAAACTGTTTCTCTGAAATTAATATAATACGTAAGAGCAGACGGTTAAAATAAGACAACTGGAGATCCGTGAACTGTGATGGTTGAAATTCGGCAGGAGAAAACAAAGTTAAAAATTGTTGATAATTGTGGAGGTCCCTCCACCTAATTTGCAGCGCTAGTATTAAGTAGTTTTAGTTTTTTTCAGCACTTTATTATTTAAGGTAGTTCACTAATATGGGGGCACACATTTGGTAGACATCCTATGTCTTTGTAGATTGTTAACTGTATTTCATTGCTGAGTTTAAAGGAATTAGCTAGGGAGGCCAAATCTGCAACACTAGGCAGTGGGGGAATCCATCAGCCCGCTGGAAATGGGGAACACCGTTAAAAAGCACTGCTGGTGTTTGGTTGTCTTAGTGTTTTTCATGTTAATGTTGTTTGTACGGTTTAAGTTGGTTGTTTAGATTTATTTTTATGTTTTAGATTCCTCTCTCCCTCCCCCTTATTGTATTTTGTAGGCTAGCCTGTGAATATAAATGCCCCTGTGTGTTTATTGCGAGAGGTCAGTTTTTCTTTGTTATCCTTAGTTAGGTTTGGTTTAGTTGACCTTTTCTTTTGGGCCCATTTTTTATGGCTTTTGGGTGTTTTTTTGATGGATGAATGTCCTTCATTTTACTGCTTGGTCCCTAACAATTATATTTAAATAGCAAAGTGCTAAACAGCAAGCACACAAAATATAAATACACTCAAAAACTATGAATACACTATAAAATATAATATAATTAATTTTAAGATCAAAAGCCAATGAACAGAAGTGAGTCTTGAAGAGTTTCTTGAAATGATTGATATTTCTAATGTGGATAATTTCAATATTTAAAATTCTATAAATGCACAACTTTTTTTTCCATCATCCTTCGTCCTGAAGCTACTGTTGGGACTTGTGGAGTTACCTGAGCTGCTGCTGCACCTCCCGCTGCGTCAGCCCGGAGATAACAAACACCTCGTTCATGTCGTCTCGCAGCACGTTGCAGGAGTAGCCGATGTTCATCGCCGTCTCTGAAACAACGCGGTTTGTAGATCTGTAACTCCCCAGTGGACACAGTATGTGAGCAACTATTCATCATCTGGGTTTCTTTGGTCATCAGCCACCTAGTTTGTCCCCCGTTAGGACCCAGATCTTGATGTTTGCTAGATTCAGACGAGCGATCGTCTCAGGCACTCCCTCTTGAAGCTTGTCCTCTATCGCTGTGGCTCCGAGAAGCTTAAACAGAGTCAGCAGTGAGTCTGTGGGCTCTCATTGCTTCACAGGTGTAAATAAGAAGGATGTTGGTTTTACCTTCATGCCCTGCTCGATTTCCTCATAGAGTACAGCCAGCCGCTCCTCACGGTTCTCAATCACCGTGCTCACATACCGAAGCTTCTTCTGCCAGACCTGATAATATCCTTCACTGAGGTCTTTGTGGGCAAGAGCAAGTGTTCTAAGGCCTTCTCCTGCATATTCCTGTGAGGAAATGAACAAATTCAACCCTTCTGAAGTCAATAAATAAACTGATCCAGCAGAAAAAATAAAAACTTTAGTTTCATTAAACCATCAGAGCTGCAGCTTTGCTTTTTTGTGTCCTTTCATCAACATGCTAATGCAATCTCAATGTATGTAATTAAACAAGTATTTTAAGAAAACCATGTCCCAAAGTAGATTCAGTTAAGTTTGCATGCTGCAGGATTCCTGAATTAACTTATATAACGGTGAACTAACATGTTTAAACCTCCTTTTCACTCTTTAAAATGTGTTTTCTGCATCGTAAAGTTATAAACAGACATAATGACTGACAGAACAAATCTAAATAGAGTATAAAAAACTATTATTCAACTTTTATTTGTTTTTATGAGGCTCCAAAAACATGAATTCATTGATGTCTGCTATTATTTTAAGGCTCTTTCATTCTGTTTCATGACTTTTTTAAAGTGCAGATAGTGGCTTGCTAAAGTGTTTATGCCCTTTGAACCTCACATTTTGTCACATACCAACAACAAGGCTTTATTTAAACGAGGGAAGAAATAACACATTCTTTGTTAATTTATACATGTTTTCAACATTTCTCACAAATAAAAACCTTAAATCTGCCCGTTTACTCTTAAAATGAAATCCAGCTTTTCCACATTTCTTCAGTGACCTTATTAGTAAATGGAGTCAAATATGAATTACAAGCTTTTGTAAAACTATTAAGACGGTTTTCTCGTAACATTAATACTCAAACGGCATCAAGAGGACTGAGAAACAAAAGAAAGCTGGTCAGAAACAATGTTGTTAAAAAGGATAAAGCAGGATTGGGTCACAGAACAAAATCCTGAGCTTCAAACATCTCACAGAGATTTGTTCAATCTACCATTTTTTAATGGAAAGAGAATTTGCAAAATCATCCAAGACATGTCAGCCCGCCTTAGAAAGAAATTTAAAAAATCACACCAGGAACTGTGGAGAATGTTCCCACCAGACATTACAGGCACAATTTTAGCATTAATATGAGTAAGTAGCCCCTTTAATGTCCCTTAACCTCCCCAAACCTAATTAAAAATAATCATGTGTGTCTGTCTGTCTCAGACTGTCTGAAACGCACTTTTAAAAAGCCTGTTTGTCTTTTTTCTGTGTTTTTTGTTTGTTTTCCAGACTTCTGGAGGTCAGAGCTCATAGACCTGTGACATATTTTGACTTTGCTATTCTAATTTTGATGCGTTATCTAGATCGCACTCTTTTACGTTACTGGCATTAAATATTAGCAAAGTGAAGATGCAGGAAAATAAGTGTAGGAACCACTGGTGTAGATTAAAGCTACATCCAGACCCAATAATCTATAGCAAACCTTTATAATTGCTGTTCAAAGACACTGAAAATGCACCTTAAAAATGTCACTTTTTTTTTTTACAAAGTAAAAAGAGTGAGAAAAATATTAGGAGCCGTTTCCTCCTAAATATCTCGTGGTTTTTGTTGTTTTTTAACATAAAACCCTCAATAAATATACCAAAGGTAGGGTTGTGATGTACTAAAAAGTGAAAAACTGTCACTATAAAACCTAAAACATGAGGGTATGTTCAGTATTGAGTGTTTATAATGTGATTTCAGTCACTAGTGAGGCTTACACTGAGGTGTTCTGAGGTAGCGTACATGAGATGTTCGCTGGATGGATCCAGACGTTCAAAGATGATCGTGTCGGCTCCCTTGCAGTAAAGTTTAATCTGACCTTCGGGATTCCTCACTGGACAAGAAAAACGACAACAAAACATAGATTTGATTTTTTTTGTTTTTAAATCATGTCCGCAAACCCAACTAAGTAGATCACATGACGGAGCAAATAAAAGAGCACGTAAGGCGCCATGTTGACGCTACTATACGTTAAGACCTAACCAATGACACTCATTCTCTTGCGCACGTTGTTGAAGTCCAGTATGGCCAGCAGCTCGTAGGTGGCGGCTCTCCCCATCTCGTACAGCGTGACGGTGTCCGGAGTTCGGGCCCTGAACACGAACCCAAAGTTTCGCGCCGCGGTCACTAAAGCGCCTTCGTCAGGCGACTGAGCTTGGTACACCAGATTCCCTTCATTTAAAGAGAAATAACAATCAGGAAACAAATGGTAAAGATATCGGAGTGACATCTGTGTGAGGCGTCACCTTCGCTCTTCTCCTCTGGCATGACGGTGTGGCACAGAGCCAGCAGTCTGAAGAACTCTTGTTCTGCAGATTCCTGCTTTTTGACAGCTTCCACCAGGCTGCGGTCGTAAAACTTGAAGCCTGCGTCGCACAGCGGGTTGAAGGAGAAGTCCACACGCCCCGTTTTCTGTAAACACAGCAGTTTTAGAATAAAGTCATCATTTTTTTACCTGCGTTTGTTGGAGAAGCAAACGAATATGTTCATATTGTACCGAACTAAACGAACTAAAGGTGCTCTAATAAACATGCTGGTTTAACAGTCGAGGTGGGAAAACAGAAGCTCCAGATGAACTATAATCATCTAGGGTTTATTTAGAAGGTTAATACTACAAGTAAAAAACAGTTCTGATAATAAACAAGCTAAAAACTGTGTGTATAAAAAAATGACGGCATGTCTGGTTGAGACCTTAAAGGCTGCCACACGTCTGCATGATGCTGATATCGCATGAATCTGCCTTAGTTTTGTGGTCTTTTAGAAAATATTCATGCAATTATAAAAGCACATTAGTATAAAATGAAAATGAACAAACATGAAGAGGTTAGTCACTGTTTAAATCTAGCATACCTCTGTAATTTCCATCTTCTGGTCGAATTCATCATAGACATCACCTTGAAAAGAATGAACGATGAAAACGCATTAGCAAGCTAAAAAATACTCCCTTACCCTTAAAAAAATTTAAATTATTGTTACTACATGGTACGGATTATTAAAATTGGCTATTTTAATTGCAGATAATGTGAATTTTTAAACAGATATATATATGACTAATTTAAGGCAACGCAAAGGAAGTTTCAGCTTTGGTCAATTTTGGTGGCCAGTGTGGAAAAAAGGCAGTAGTGTTTTAGCCTGAATGAAGACTCCATTTCCCATGACCACCAGCGTATAGCGCGGTAAAAATACTAATCAGTTGGATTCAAGTACATTTCTGCTTCCAGAGATGAGGTGAAGAATCTGATTGTGGTGAAACAATGAAGATAAGAAATGGAGGAAGTGGCGTATGCCGTAAAGCAGTCAGCACATTTGTAGTTGTCTTGTGTGGCAGGGTTCCTGCCACCCTCCTCAGAGTTGCTTAGTGACAGAGGCGTCATTCAGCGAGCTGTAAGTCGACGTATGATTACAAAAGTTATGAAAATATTGCGATTTTTTAAAACAGCTTCGATAGAACGTGGTAAATTTTAACAGACTTAAGTCGTGTTGTGTGGTTCTAATGGAGAAACGGCTAAAAAAAATATTCACCTGATAGCTTTAATGTCATATTACTGAAAAATTAAACCCATACCATACATCTGCCCATTAATGGAGCACTTGCTGAACACCATGATGTTCTGCGTCAGCGTGCCGGTCTTGTCAGAGAAGATGAACTCGACCTGTCCCAGCTCCTCGTTCAGCGTGGTGGTGCGAGCCTCGGCGGCGGTGTCGGCCTGCACGTCGTACATCTTCCCGTCCCAGTTTATGAAGAAACTGTGACCAAGCCGCAGGACCTCCACACTGAAGGAAAGTGCGAGGAGCCCACTGCTAAACGCCATAGCAAAGCTGACAAATTACAGCACTTGCACAAAGTATTCGACAGTTTTTACCTGACGTAAAGCGAAATAGGCACAACCGTGTTGAGGATGATGATGTAGGACCAAAACGTGAGGAAACCAGAAAAGAGCGCACTGCTCCGGAGCTCATCCCACGGTAAGAACAACTCAAACTTTCTGCTCGTACGGGTCTCCCAGATGCTGTTTCCTATGGCTAGAACCACTCCCATGCAGACGAGGAAAGCAAAATTCTGGAAAAAGAAACAGAATGAGATTCTTTCACAACGGTTATATTAACTTGAGCAACTTCTCAAAAACAGGAGACGATCAGATACGTCTAACTTGATCATTTGAGTTGACGTTAACTCAAATTTGAACCAAACAGCTAATTTTCTGTATTTAGCTCTGTTATTAGCTCAATAGTCTTTTTAGTTAGCGGTGCCTAACTTTACAAACATATTATCCCTACGTACGTGTTTGTTTACTTCATGGACATGGTACCAAAGCTGCTGCCATGGTTCCACTTCAGAAGATATCATCCCCCCTTTTTTGCTGTCTTTTCTTTAATGCCATTGTTTGCCTTTATTCCAGTTAGATGGAGGCCTAATGAGCCACCTTTGACCTCACATAACTTTTGGGCGAGTGGCAAAGAAAAACAGAATAAGGAGTGAGTGAGGAAGCTTTTAAGAAGCAGCAAAAATAAAATCTGTTTTGTCTTGTAATGCAATATGTTGGTTTAGCGAAATGCTGCAGAAACGCAATTAAAACGAACGTTTCTTTAAAGATTATTGTAGATGCTGATACCATTGAGAAGGGATGGTCTCCATTAACAGTCTGTATTACTGCAGATATAAAGATGCCTCTGAACACACATAGTCCCCGGATGGTTCAGACATCCAGCTTGTTAGCTAACAATCTCACGTTAATAATCAATAGAAAAGATTTAAGATTTGAAATTCCTCCTCCTCTCTCTGTCTGCTTTGCTTCTGCTATGGATCCCAGCACCACGTTTTAACCTATTTCGGGATTTGTGGTTGCAGTTTCTGTATTATTACTATTAAATACGCATCCTAATGTATAAAATGCCATATTAATGACAAGTAGATTTAAACTATTTTAACCTATTTCAATGTAAAAGTAATAAATAGCATTAAATGTCTCGTTTTAAATCACAAGCTCATCTTTAGCCAACAGCAGACTGGTATTTCAAAAAAGCTTGTGACACATTAGTTTGTATTTATAATGGCATTATATATATATATAACTTCTTACCCATAAAACTAGTGCGTTCAAAAGTTTATCAATGCTAGTTCTTTTTAATTTAGTCCGTCCACAGTTCTGCATCAGTTTGGTTTGTAGCCCTGATGAAAACAGACAACTAGTTACACTAAAGAAACATTAAAGGACTGATAACCAACAAATATTACGATAAAGCTAACAGATATGGCGACTGAGGGCGTTAAACGTGAATAAATAATACCTGCAAAGATGACCATTCCGAAACACCACTCAGTGTTTCTGAGCACACAACCTCGGAGAAGCATCTTTTCATTATCCAGAGAATAATTATTGTCTTCCCAGAACAACGTTCCTGTGAATTTATCCAGCTTGTTGTTGGGTGGTTCACAAATGACCTCTCCTGAAGCAAAGAACACAAAACAAAGCAAAAAAAAGGGTATGACATTATGGAAAAATGCAGAGAAAATGAAACGAACATTCTGTGTCCTCTCACCATCAAAGTCCATCAGTTTCGAAACATCCCCCAAATCTGAGGTCACACTCAAGGCCTGACGGACTTTCAGATTCGTCTCCCTGGTAGAAATGACCAGTTATCTGTTAGTGTCACGTCAAGGTTTGCTGTAGTTTTGATTTTCTTTTTATAGTTTATATAACTAGTGCAACATTCACCCGTCCAGCTCTGCTGTCTCAATATAGCACAGACCATAAGGCTCGCTGCTGCACAGAAGGAGGATATCAGCCTGTTAGTGGATCAAAACGAAACAAGACAACGAATCAATCAGGCTGCAGCATCACCGCGCACCATAAGTCTAAAGCCTTTTTTGTAAAAAACCAAAAAACATAAATGAAATGTGTTTTATTAGAATTTGGGGGTTAAAAGCAACATAAAATAGTACATGAACGTGAATTTCATTGACATGTCCATCCATTCCAACAAGCTTTGTTCAGCAAATCAGAGCGAACACCAATGTACATCCCAAAAGGTCTGAGGATTGGCTCAGCCAGGCCCCATGTTGGACCAGAACCCTTTGGCCCCTCCCACAAGAACTTCACGTTTCAAAGTGATGTAAGTCAACATGAAAAACAGGTAGATTTAAAGGTTTAATACAAATATTCCCATGAAAACTACCTTGTTCCCCGTTTCCAATGTTAGTCACATTCTCCACATGTACAAGTGTAATGAACATGTGTTCGTAGACACGGTCCTGACAATGTGCTGCAGTCCAAACCGTGCATCACAACGGGGAACAAAGGTGATTCATGCGACTTTGAATGTGGCATTGTTGGAGTATTTCAGAAACTGCTGATCTACTGGGACTTTCACACACAACCATCTCTAGGCTTTACAGAGAATGGTCCGAAAAAGAGAAAATATCCAGTGAGCAGCAGTTCTATAGGCGAAAATGCCTTGTTGATGCCAGAGGTCAGAGGACAATGGTCCGACTGGTTGGAGCTGATAGAAAAGCAACAGTAACTCAAATAACCTCTCATTACAACCAAGGTATGCAGAAGAACATCTCTGAACGCTCAACATGTCCAACCATGAGGCAGATGCACACAACGGGCGCCACTCCTGTCAGCTAAGAACAGGAAACTGAGTCTACAAATAGAAACTGGACAATAGAAGAAAGGAAAAACGTTTCCCGGTCTGATGAGTCTCAATTTCTGCTGCCACATTTGGATGGTAGGGTCAGAATTTGGCGTCAACAACATGAGAGCATGGATCCATCCTGCCTTGTATCAACGGTTCAGGCTGGTGGTGGTGATGTGATGGTGTGGGGGGCATTCTCTTGGCCATCTTTGGGCCCCTTAGTACCAATTGAGCCTCGTTGCAACACCACAGCCTACCTGAGTATTGTTGCTGACCATGTCCATCCCTTTATGACCACAGTGTTCCATCTTCTGATGGATACTTCCAGCAGGATAACGCGCCATCATATCATAAAGCTCAGATCATCTCAGACTGGTTTCTGGAAAATGACGATGAGTTCACTGGACTCAAACGACCTCCACAGTCACCAGATCTCAGTCCAATAGAGCAGCATTGGGATGATTGGCATCATGGATGTGCAGCCGACAAATCTGCAGCAACTGCATGATGCTGTCATGTCAACATGGACCAAATTACCTTGTTTTTGTGGAAAAAAATAGATTCACATGTTTTTTTTGTGTTTTTTTTACAATGTTCCAAATCCAGATGGCCCACATCACTTCACAGTTGGTATTTGGTATTCACATGAGACTTTTCACATGTGGAATTTTCTGTGAGCGGAGCCCACAGGATGGAGGAACATCTATGGCCTGGCTCCAGACGTGGGAAACTGGTGAGTAGCATCCAGGTAAGGAAACATTAGCTATGTGTTATGGTTGGGTCTATCTGCCTTCCTTGGATACATTCCTCTTCATTGCTCTGTTTCTGTTTAGATTATCTGCCACTCCTCCTGATGGCATGTAATTAGTTCTCATTGCTTCCACCTGCGGTCCTGTCTATTTAAGAATTACCCCGACAGGCAGACAGAGCCAGATTATTGAGTATACAGCAATCATTGCCTTCCATCTTGTTCGTGACTCTTGTTTTTCTTTCACTTGCCTGCTTAATGTTTTACTGAACAGTCAACCTTGTTTCTGCAATCTAATCATGAATCCTTTCAAATCTCTGTTATTTCTTTGTGCTTTAAATGTCACTTAGCGGTGTCAGCTGAATTTTTCATGTGATTTTTTTTTTCATCGAACGTTTAAAATTAGGTAGTTTTCCATCAACATCTTGTGAGTGAATCAAAAGGCTACACAAAGCGTAACTAATTTTCTTGTTAAAATAAATTCAGATAAAATATTGCACTGACATTTATATTGGTAGAAAGAGAGCCCAATACAAGTAGATGTGTTTACTCTTAAACAATGTTGAAATCTGAAATCATTTTCCTACAGTCTCACAGTCAAGCACTATTTTCTGTTCATTTGTCCCATACAGTAATAAAAAGCCTACATTTTTGTGACTCTAAGGTGTCAAAAAAGTGAAAAAACGAAACACATTTGGAAGTTATTGGATGTTTGTGTGTTTAACTCACAGCGACAAACTGATTATTCTCAAGTTTGATGATATCCCCCACTCGAACATTCATCCATTTCTCCTTCTGTAAACTTAAACACATAAAGATTTGCAATGAGTGTGTGTGTTTGGGGTTTTGAAGCAGTCGCTGGAAGAATCCGACTGAAGTACCTTCCTTTGATGAGAACCTGAGACTGGCGGTTGTTGACCTGCCGGTCGCTCCTATGTCGAAACTGAGAGGTGAAACAGATGTGATTGGTAGTTATTTTTTAATTGACATGAATGAGTCAGAAGGGGAATCGTGGTCCTTACATAGTCGTCTGTGGCATCTTTGACAGCCGTGATCACCAGGACCAACACCAAAGGCACGATGGTTGTGAACCAGGAGAGAGAGGAGATTTCTGGAATTAACTTTGAAGACAAATCTGCATTAGTCTCTTTGGTTTAAGCCGAGCTTCAATGAACAGGACAGTAGTCCTACCTGAAGTATTAGCAGCACAACAAAGTAAGCATTGGCCACCCTCTGGAACTGCTCAAACAAATTGATGGGCAGGAAGGTGAAGATGTTGTACTTTGATGTCTTGATGTGATTACTCTGCAAAACAAATGAGCAATGCAGATGAAACCTTACAGGCATCAAGTGTGGGTAAAGGCAAAAGTCAGGATTAATGCCAATGAGGTTTACTTACAGCATATGAGAACTTCTCGTTGTATTCCCGTGCATTGGCTTTTACTCGACGTTCCTTCTCTGCAATCAGAAACCACATAGTTTTCCTATAGTCAGAGAAATGTTGGACTTTCACATTTAATGACGGCTGGATAGCTCAAGTGGTAGGTCATGGGTTCAAATCCACCCCATGGCAAAATACACCACAGCATCCAGTGTGGGTCCTAAGGCAAGACCCTTTGCGCTACTGCCTACCTGGCGCCGCAAATGGCTGCCTCAGTGTAATTACACCAAATCAAATTCCTAGTCTGTGCTGTATGTACCTGGCAAATAAAGTTGATTTAATCTTTAATCTTAATCTTTAGCATTTATAGTTTTTTAATGGAAACAGGATGGTGCTACCAACAACTTCAATTAGACGTGTTTACATCTACTGCAATCAATGTACTTTCATCAGATGTTTACATTACATGTGCTTATAATAAACAGGAAGTAGTGGAATAACTCTAAACAGCCTCAAACATAAAAGCCTGAAGAAGTTCCTAGGTATTTTAGGTCTTTCCAGTAACCTTTTCTAGTGCTATACATCAAAATGGACACAGAAAACCATTGATGGAAACATAGTTGGTAAAACATTTGTATTCAACAACAGCATGTGTGATAATTCTTTCTGAATCTTTTTCCACTCCTATATGAGTCTATTTAAGCTGAGGTAAGTACGGAGCTTCTGGGATATGATTTGGGAAGCATTAAGTAAGCCATGCTAAAAAAAATGTTTTTTCAGGGGGACTTCGGTTCGGCTAGAAAACCCATCTGGTGTCACTTTTCAACGTTAAGCCAGTTTAACATGAACGTGGACTAAAAGGGGAAGCTAAAAGCCTCCAGGAGAACAGAGATTGAACAAAGGTGGTTTTTTAACACAATTATAAGGAGGATTTGTTTGAAAAGTCGAGCTGAGGCTTTCAAACCTCACTGTAAAAATGATCAAGCATGGTGGTGAGAGCATCATGCTGATTTTACTGTTAATGATCCAGGAATGAGCTTCATGTTATATATTTTGAGTTCATATAACAGAGAATTCCTCATTATTTTAAAATAATACATGATTCAGTTGCTTAATTTATATTAGGGAAACAAAAAAATATGTTCAGTTGTTCAACTGTTTTGTTGTACATTCATTTTTTGAACGTTCAACTATTTTACATGGCGCTTCCTCTCATTTGACACCATCAGCTGTGGGCAGTTAAGAACAGCCGTCTCCACCTCTTCAAGTTAATTTGTTACCTAATATCCCACATATTGTTTGAACTAATCCAGATATGGAGTTTCATACAGTAAAAGTGCTCCTTAGAGAAAAACTGGACTATAATCATATAACCAGCATCAGTGGAAATGTGCTCTCTAGTCTGATTTGTGTCCAACTAATATTAGGCTTAAATATAATTCATAGCCTCAAATAAAAAGTCTAAATTAAATGAAGGAACTCATATGTAAGCGAAGGATGGTATTGTTTTTATTCCTGAACATTTTAGTCTTTTAGTTTAATTCGAACTTCTGTTTTCCTTTTCATTTTAGTTTAATTTCTTGTGGTATAACAGTTATTCCCATTGATCATTTACTAACTTATTTTTCTGTACATCAGCATTTCCTCCTGCTTACCTATTATATGAGTTTGTATTTTCTTTTTTCTTTAATCCTTGTTCGTCCCCCTAATTGTGCTCTGTCTGCACTCTTCCCCAGCTGCCTTTATTTACCTCTGATTAGTCCTTCTGGTTCCTATAAAGCCATGTGAGAGTTTCAACGACTAAGGCTAGAAACGAATGTGGCCTAGTCAAAGCCTGCGTCTTAAAGGTGGCTGAAATAAAACTGAGAAATAAAAACAATTCTGATTAGGTTTAAGAGACAGTTAGTTTCCCATGTATGTAATAAATCATCACTTAAAAAAACACATTTTGTATTTATTTAAGTTCTTTTTTGTGATATTGAAATTTGTTTAAATATCTTAGACATCTAGGCCAAGCTAGAAAAACTAAAATCTGTAAGGGGGGAAAACACTTTTATTTGTTGTAGAGTGGATTTAGTAGATTGTGGTTCTATGACTTTGTGCCTTTATGCAACATGTAGAGTCCTGATTAAACCCTGCCATGTTATACGTGATCGATTTCTTGTTCGGAAAACCTCACTGTTTTGCTCCTATTAGGAATTTGGCAACACTAACTTGGAAAAAAATAACAACCTGTGGGATCTTCAGCATGTCTCTACCTGCCAATCTCACTCAACAGCGCAACAATTTCATTATTCATCCTGTTCTGGGCTCCAAGCTTCATTATCATGCTACATTTTACTTTATTACGTCTTAACAGTGAGAAAACCATGTTTTAAACACCAGCCACAACCTTAGAG
>JAVLVB010000013.1:710915-721891 GCA_032876305.1 Orestias chungarensis
ACACACACACACACACACACACACACACACACACACACACACACACACACACACACACACACACACACACACACACACACACACACACACACACACACACACACACACACACACACACACACACACACACACACACACACACACACACACACACACACACACACACACACACACACACACACACACACACACACACATCACTGCCTGAAGTAATGAACCAACTGAGGCTAGAAGAGTATAAACCCTTCCTCAATTATGCAAAACATACCTGCAGCAAGCTGCAACAGGACAGATGATCTCACACATAGACTGAGGTCGACAGGCGATCAGCTACAGCCGTGATAAATAATTAACAAAATCCTGTTTTAACACTTTGGCCTAGTTTATACATATACATATATATATATATATATATATATATATATATATATATATATATATATATATATATATATATATATATATGTTAGTTAGTTAGTTAGTTGATCGTTTAACATTTCTGTGTCTTTGCTCCTAGGAAACTTCCCTTCATCTCTTCACGCCTGCAGGTCTGAACAGATCCTAGTAAAGTGAATCAGTTAAGGCTTTCTGGGAGTGCATCTGACGATGAGTCTCATTCTAAAACTGAAAGCCCTGAACGTTAAGTTGAAATGACACGTTTCCAAACGAACCAGGACGTGACTCCAAACTCATGAAAATCTGAGGGTTTGATTTAAGGTGATCTCATTCTGCATGGGACTCAAAACAGGCGCAAAACAAAGGGACAGAATCTGCTTTAGCCCTCAAATTTCAACATGTGTTTAAGAGTAAATTATCTCTACACTTTACAACAATGAAACACTTGATACACCATGGGTTCAGCAAAGTGCTGACCAGCCTAAGCACCCAAAGCTCTCCTGCTACCAACAAAGTAATATTTAAAATTGTATATTTAACAGTTCTAGTACAATAAAAACTTTTGTTGAAAGCACAGATAATAGCTTTAACTGTCATATTAGAAGTTTATGACTGAAATAAGAGAGGCTACATCTGATGAGACTGTTAAAGTACACACATTAATCTATTTAATGACTTTTTACATTGATTTTGTCCATCAGAATGTATTCAAATTAAAGAATCGTATTAAGACTGAGTCAGACTTTATTCAAGTACACTTAATGAAAATGAATGAAAGAAAAATTAATTCACCGTTATTAAGAATTTGGTAAATCAACATGCATTTTTATTTGCGTTTTGTTTTTATTGAGATGTTCAGGAAGTAGTTACGTTTAGATGTGAAAGCTCCTATTGTTATATAAAATAACTGACGACCAAATTTGTTTTTAATATCAATGCTAGACACAGTCTGGACACCCAAATATTTAGCATTTTAATAGATAAAATAATTATTCTTGTTGTGTTTTTCAATTCAATTAATGTGAAATAAAACGGTTATAATGACTACTCTCCATGATTCCTTCTGTTAAAATAAAGAACAGACAGAAGCACCTACCAACAAATCTATCTCGCCTCCAGAATGGCATCTTTTCCTGGGACTTTCCCAGAGTTTCCCTGGCAGGAAAATAAATAAATAAATGGAGTTAAAAACAAAATTATAAAATTGCAGTTTTCATTTACAAATATTAAAAAAACACATGAGCAGCAGAGGTGAGGGAAACCTCAGCCAACATGTCTCCATAACCAAAGGTGAGTCTCCCAGGTGAGTTAAACAGAGGCAGCTCCAGTTTCCATGGTTTCAGTTTGTTATAAAGGTGAATCTATGGAGCAGTTTCACAAAAGCACAGAGTGCATGTTCAGCCTTTATGCTCCTACCTGTTAAAAGTTGGTGACAGGCGCAGTCTACTGGTGTCTCCATGAATCCTGCCAGTCAGCACCAGAACCGGCTCGGATGGACCGGTGTTGAGATGCGACGTAGCAGCAGCAGAGAGGGGAAGAATGCAGGAGGTGCTGGTTTGGACAGGAGGAGGAGGAGGTTTGTGGTGCCGTTCCTCTCCTCTGGGATTAATAATCTGAGGAGAAACAAGAGAGCTGCAGGAAATCAGGGAGATGCGGCTGAGGAGGCCGCAGCTCTCTGCACCAAGCATGTTCTATTCGAGCAAATGCATTCTTGCTGTACAGCTGTGTCTCTAACTGCATTAAAAAACGATCAAAATTAATGTACGTATTACAAAAGAGTGTATATTTTCTGATCATATTTAAGAGGGTATTTGTTTAGAGGCAAAATTATGTCCTGGGGTTATTTCAGTCCCTTTATTGTCCTATTTTCCACATGGTAGTTTTGGTCTTTCTCAATTTAGCGCCTCGTACTCTATGGAGAGTCAAGAGGGCCAAATTACAAAAAAGATAAATAAACATTTGATGGAATATTTATTTAAATGTGTCATTAATTTATTAAAACTTTATTTTTTTTTTACTATGCTCCTGCTGTTCGCCTTAGACTTTAAACTTCAACATGATCCCATCACTGATTAACGCCAGCTAATGGTGTCTATATATAGAGGGTGGAGTTGTTCCCGCAGAGATTGAAGCAAATAGATTAAAGCAACACTAAAGAAGTTTCAGTTTTGGTTGATTTTGGCGGCCCAGTGTGATCAAAAGCGGTAATGTTTTAGCCTGATGGAAGACTACATTTCCCATGAGCACCAGCGCATAGCATGGTAAAATCCTGATCAGTTGGATTGAAGTAGATTTCTATTTCCAGTGTCTGTGTGAAGGATGAATAGCGATGAGGTGATGAATCTAATTGTGGTGAAACAATGTCAGATGATGATGTTGAAGATAAGAAACGGTGGAAGTGACGTATGCAGTAAAGCAGTCAGCACATTTGTAGTGGTTTTGTGTGGCAGGGTTCCTGCCACCCTCAAAGTTTCTTACAGCCAGTTAAAGCGATACGGACCCCGTAAGTCGACATATGATCACAAAAGTTATGAAAATATTTCATGAAGGTTGAAAAGTTCCTTAGTGTTGCTTTAAAAACATCAATTATAATACTGAAGTTATTGCTGCAGATATTTCTGCCTTGATTTCATGTTCGAAGCAGCCAATCAGGAGTCATGGTCTCTCTAAAGGTAGTTTTATACAATAAAAATCAACACATCAAATTGTGAAACAGAATTTGTATGTTTTATAAATAATTTCGTTATTTTTCGACCGTTTTAATAGATTAATAATGTATTTAAATGTATTTTTCAATAGTTATTTGGTATTTTTCGCCTTCCATACTCTGCTGGAGTCTATTCCCTGCATGATTAATCAATGAAGCAAGAAATATGTGCAATCTTTCTGTCATTCACTCACTTTGTGCTACTGCTGCCCTCTAGTGGAAGAACAAAAGTGGCAAAATAAATTTAAAACAAAAAGATGGGTTATTTATGTAAATCAGATGTATTGTGTCTTTGAAGATTTTTGGCTGACTAAAGAATAATTGTCACGACTCATCAAACAATGTGTTTTATTTCTTCTCACATGAACAGATTTTAGCATTGAAACATGCATGCTCTTAAATGATCATGTATGCAAAGATGAGGGGAGCAAGGAAAATAAGTAAAAGAGACCAGAAAACAGCACAATAAGCTAACAAAGAAAATAAACACTAAGCTACAGAAATCTACAGGAAAGGTGTCTAACGACAAGCAAAGAGAATATGATTAAATTCAAAACAGAAACACAATTGAAGCTACGAGTCCAAACGACTGTGCATCATAACACTATCACAAATAATCAAGGACGTCCAAACATAACAAAACTTCTACATGTTTGAGGCAACACGTCTTGTTTTGTGTGCGAAAGCAACTGAGTGGTGCTGCTGTAGTGTGAAATAAACAAACAGGTGTGCAGAGGGCAAAGTAAATCCTGGAGGGAATATGTAAGCACCTGATGCTGTTATTGGAGAGGGATCAGTCTGCTCTGCTCCAAAGAGACCACTGCTTATTCACTCTGGGTGACTGGAACAGCAGAAGGTATTTGTGGAGTCCAAACTCTTAAACAAACTGGGGGAAATTAAATCTCATTTCTGCAAGGGGTGGAAGGCAAACAGACACCATAGATCTATTTGCATATAAATATCAGAATACCGGCGGTTTCTATGCACAATGAAAGGACTAGCAAAACCAGTATGATGAGTGCAGAGGAGCTGAGTCATGGTGATGAGGAGACTTTGTGTTGTGGATAAAGTCTTCCAGCGGATGCCTCGGATTGTTAAAAGCTTTCAGTACAGTAGACCTCAAGTTTTTAATAGCCATTCCCTCCTCGGCAAGCACAATGTTATCCCAGGTGCTGGCAAACTGTACAGGAAGCATCAGGTTTGGCTTGTAGTTCCATTTAAATCCGATTTTAAAAAGCAGAAATAAATTAGCAGTATGATGCCCTTAAGAAAGGAAGTCAAATGTTGACAATTAATGCACAAATCTCATAAAATTAGAGCAATTAAACATTTATTTTGGTTATTCTTGTCCCTTATACATCTTTTAACAACAGTTTTTTTCCTTCCGCTTAACTTTCCATCCACGTTGATATGGCATCCTTAACTACCAGCTTCTTACTGGTCAAAAGCAATAATAACTTTCAAAGACAACACAATAAATATACAGCCAGGAAAACCCTGGTCCATACACTCGTGAAAAGAAAGCAAGTAGTTTAAAGTCAAAGAGAAGCTTTAAAACTTAAAATTGAAGCGTTTATTTTTCCTAAATTGCTGCGAAAGTTGAACCGCGTTTCGCTGCTAATTCGCTCTAAGCTTGTTGCGCAACCGTCCACTGTCAGTGCTCGTTTCTGATTGGCCAAAGGTTCGTGGGGGCGGGACCAATGTACAGGAACTGCCTTCCGACTGGATGCCACCGGGTAAAGGGTTGTGGTCTGTGCGCATGTCCACACCGCTCGAGCTTCTACGTTTTTCCACCGAGGAGTAAACAGGAAGAGTTTGAACCTCCACAGTTTTTTATTATTATTATATATAGTTTCAACGTCAGAATTGGCGGTAAAATCAGGATTTTGACAACCGACCTTCTTTCAAGGTAGGTTTCCCAAACATGAAGTGTGCTGGCGTTTATGTGCAGGAATGAATGTTTTAACTACGCAGAATGGGGCTAATTCAGTCTAAATGATGCACCTTCATTCATAAAGCAGAATGAGCCTAAAGTCAGTCTAAATGATGCACCTTCATTCATAAAGCAGAATGAGCCTAAAGTCAGTCTAAATGATGCACCTTCATTCATAAAGCAGAATGAGCCTAATTCAGTCTAAATGATGCACCTTCATTCATAAAGCAGAATGAGTCTAATTCAGTCTAAATGATGCACCTTCATTCATAAAGCAGAATGAGTCTAATTCAGTCTAAATGATGCACCTTCATTCATAAAGCAGAATGAGCCTAAAGTCAGTCTAAATGATGCACCTTCATTCATAAAGCAGAATGAGTCTAATTCAGTCTAAATGATGCACCTTCATTCATAAAGCAGAATGAGTCTAATTCAGTCTAAATGATGCACCTTCATTCATAAAGCAGAATGGGCCTAATTCAGTCTAAATGATGCACCTTCATTCATAAAGCAGAATGAGTCTAATTCAGTCTAAATGATGCACCTTCATTCATAAAGCAGAATGAGCCTTAAGTCAGTCTAAATGATGCACCTTCACTCATAAAGCAGAATGAGCCTAAAGTCAGTCTAAATGATGCACCTTCATTCATAAAGCAGAATGGGCTTAAGTCAGTCTAAATGATGCACCTTCATTCATAAAGCAGAATGGGCCTAATTCAGTCTAAATGATGCACCTTCATTCATAAAGCCAGAGTTTACTGCTGCAGGATGTTTGCATTTAATTGCAGATTATCAGTGACTTCAAAACTAATTGCATGTTTCACATCAGAAATGTTATCTTGCGGTTAAATATTGAGAGTTTTGCACATCGTGATTGCATTGCTTGTGTTTGACAGGGTTAAGGTGGTTTTTTTCTAAAGCCACAATCAAACCATCAGCCTCATTGTCGTCACATGAGTCTGTAGAGGAGAGCTGTTGATTTTTACCTGTGTGAACCGTAGAGAAGTCAGAGCTGAATGGGCTTTTCTGTCTCTGTTTCTGAATTAACACCAATTCTGTAAAATCCTAAATGCAGAAGCACCAAAACAGGAAGTGGAGATTGTTGCAAGATTTGATGAGTGTGAGGCCCAGACTGCTGTGGTGAACTGCAGCTGAACAGAAATGATTGTTCCCCCTCTAAAGGATCAGAATGGCTTCGCTGGGTCGCCTGAGGCTGCGCCTCCCCACGGGTATCGCCGTCTCCCACCTCCACACCAGCAGCTGTGCCTCTGCCAAGCAGCACTACAAGATGCTGGTGCTGGGAGGAGGAAGTGGGGGGATTTGCATGAGTGCAAGGATGAAGAGGCTGTTTGGAGCCGAGAACGTGGCCGTTGTGGAGCCATCCGAGGCGAGGATATGGGGTTTCATCGTCACACTTGAGTAAACTGTGGAAAATGAGCAAAAGCATTTATCATACTTGTCTAACTTTTTGTTTTTGCGTCCCACAGGTGCATTACTATCAGCCCATTTGGACCCTGGTTGGGGCTGGAGCTAAAACCGTGGCCTCCTCGGCTCGTCCCACTGCTAGCATTATGCCATCTGGTGTGAAGTGGGTCAAATCCAAGGTTCAGGAAATAAACCCAGACAAAAATATCACCCTCCTAGACGACGGGACTGAGGTGATTTTAACCCTACCAGATTATCCCTTGTACTATAAATTATGGTTTTAAATTCTAATAGATTATTTTCTTGCTTTCAGATCTCTTATGAATATTTGATTGTGGCTCTGGGCTTACAGCTCCACTATGAAAAGGTAAAGCCCTGTACTATATAAATGTAATTAAATTAATCAAGTCCTGCTCATTTTGTCACTAAACATGAGGTCATAATCTTTTCTACCTTATAACATTTTAAATTGCTCAAACCAGGAATTTACAAACTATTAAAGATTGAGCTCTTCATAATATTTCAAATATTTAAACTCGCCGAAGACGAATGACGAATCAGAGAAGTTACAGTATCATAGAAAGTACTTTTATTGCAACAATCCAGCTCAATAGAAGCTTATGTACTGGATCTATGAAACATAACCAACTCCCTGAAATATATACCCTTTTTTTTTGTTTTTCATATATTATCTAGCAACAAAACATCTGCCACTACCATGCTTCAGAATGGGGTCTGTACTTATCCATCCCCTGACTTATACATTTAATCAAGCCTTTTTCCACCTTGAAGAGGTTGACCAATAATCTAATTTCTTATTTTGTGTTGAACATTTTTATATAATTGTCAGTGTTTTAAAAAAAAAATCTGATTTTAACTCGACATTTAAAACGTTTATGTACAACAAAACCTAAATTTGTTGATCATGATTAAGTTCTAAAAGAAATAAAAAGCGTCAAATATACCAGGAGATGAAAAGTTTTTATATGCAACATGTTGTATTTGATTCTTAAAAACTATTTCAAGTATCCATGTCTGTTTTTTAATGGTTAATTTTATTTAACGGTGTCAAACATGCAGATTTATATAAGACAAGATTGGCGTAACTTATAAAATACCATTGCTTAAAAAGCTGGTTGTTCAGAGTGTTGTAATTTTTGTCAAGACCAACAACACTGAGTAGCTGAAGATTGCTTTGAAAGCAATCTGGGCGTCCTGAGCCTCTCAGCAGGGTACGTAGATCATCTCCATGGCAAGCTGCACTGATGCAGTAATAGATGTAAAAGGAGCCCAAATAATTATTAAGTGTGAATAACATTCAGTATTTAAATAAACCTTTAATTGAGGCTGACTTTTCTGAATTGAAACCACATTTTTATTACTTATATATGATAGTCTTGTATTCAAAAATACAGAATTTAGTTTGTTCTTTAGTTGTAAGTCAAAATCCTCAACTTTAACACAACTAAGCACTAAAAACTTAACCGTTCCAAACTTAACCGGCTAGCTCTGCTGGGCCAAAGTTATAATTCGTTAGAATAAAGCTGTGGTACAAATGCAAGCAGATCCTGAGCCATTTATATTCCTTAGAGTACTTTTTTGTGTGTGTAGATTAAAGGCTTACCAGAAGCATTTGAGCATCCAAAGATTGGCTCCAACTACTCTGTGGAAACGGTGGACAAGACCTGGACGGCTCTGCAGAACTTCAAGGAGGGCAACGCCATCTTCACCTTCCCCAACACTCCTGTGAAATGTGCCGGAGCGCCGCAGAAGATCATGTACTTAACGGACGCCTACCTCAGAAAGGTGCTCGATCTTGGCGGCGTCGCCTGTTTAAAACGGTTTGATGTGAATTTCACGGGGACGCCTTTATGTTTACGTGTTTTAAGACGGGGAAAAGGGCGAAGGCCAACGTGATCTACAACACGTCGCTGCCGGTGCTGTTTGGGATCAAGAAGTACGCCGACACGTTGTGGGACATCGTCAAAACCCGCGACCTACAAATAAACCTCCGACACAATCTGATAGAAGTGCGGCCGGACAAACAAGAGGCTGTGTTTGAAAAGCTCGACCACCCAGGAGAAACCAAAGTGTTTGAGGTAACTGCATGACCCTTAAGGTACATTTTCTATCGGCCAACTTTTTTTTGTGTGTTTTGTTTCTCTTGATAATTCAGAGTTGGACTCCTCTGTCTGTTTTCTGAATCAGTACGAAATGCTTCACGTCACGC
Organism: Orestias chungarensis; assembly: GCA_032876305.1. Lineage (NCBI taxonomy): Eukaryota > Metazoa > Chordata > Actinopteri > Cyprinodontiformes > Cyprinodontidae > Orestias > Orestias chungarensis. The sequence goes on from JAVLVB010000013.1 coordinate 719,607, forward strand.
CGCCGATGGGGCCCAGCCCCGTTGTTAAAGGAAGTCCGCTCGCTGACGAGAACGGCTGGCTGGATGTAAACAAAGAAATGCTCCAACACAACAAATATCCCAACGTTTTCGGCATTGGAGACTGCACCAATCTCCCCACGGCCAAAACCGGAGCCGCCGTCGGTAAGCGCTAGATTTCTGTCTGCAACCATGAGAGATGCTAGGTTGCATTGTTTTTGGTTTTTTGTATTTGACAATCTTTCGTCTTTAAAATCTGTTTGGTTTACACAGCATCATAAAGATCTCAGAGCATAATCAGCATAATAGATTGTTTATTGTACTATAAATCAATTACGCCGTATCTTCCTGGTGGGGTCAGATTCTGCTACAGTCCTTTATCTCTCTTTGCACAATTATTGTAAACAACACGTGCTGTTTCTGGTTCAGAGCTCGTTGATTTTACTGCCATCCTTTTTCAAATGAATTGCATTCTTCTGAGGTTTTTTTCTAAATGTTTTGAACAAAAATAATGAAGGCTTGTGTAAACAAATGCAATCATCTTATTGGGTATAATGCCGGCTTTACCTGTGAAAGGGAGTTTAAGACAAGGACATATAGAGGTTGCTGAGAGGGATTTAGAGGTAATTAAGTTTGAGTGTGTTTGTCTGTGGTAAAATTAGAATAACCTTTGGCCTAAATCAGTATTTACCCATTTTAAAAAAAAGGGACCTCCACATCCAGAACTCCTCCATCGGTCCTCCTTTTAATGCATGAATGCCGAAACTCAATGCTGTTAAAGACTCACGCTTCATTTATCTGGAATAAAAACGTAAACATGAGATCAGGAAATGAAACTACAGACTCATGAACCGACCTGCAGTTTGGATTTGGATTATTTAACATGATCCGCAAAGACAAAATGGCTGAATGTGATTATCTCCTCTGCCAGATGATTTTGCTGGCGCTTTACCTAAAATTACCCTCAGCCGTCTTTACTCTGTCTGCCTCTTGCTAGGAAATTCTGCTTTTAGTGAGCAGATGTTTGCATGTCCATGCAGACGCCGTCCTCCGTGTGTGACGTCTGGAATGTTACAAGGGGCTTGTGCAAGTGTGAAAACGACTCGTCCTGAACCCGATCCAGTTTTACTTTCAGCTGAGTCATTGTTACGCTGCAGGGTGAATCCTGTTGCATCGCAATGCGAAGGCTTAACCACAGGGAGCACCAGGGAGTCTGGGAGCTTTTTGGTGTTTCTCCCTTTATAGTTGCAACGTGTGAAAAGTAAAAACACCCATGCAAAAGTATTCATACCCCCCTTCTAAACCTTTTCTTATTGTTTTGGATTTTGCACCAACAGATTGTGAAGCTGGAGAAAAATGATAAATGGGCTTAAAGGATTTTTACAAATAAGAATCTAGTCTGTCCACTTTTCGGTGCGGTTTTGCACGTTTGGGTTGCGTCTCTCCACCGGTGGATGTTCCCACCCCCATCCAGTATCTGTTGTAAATAAATGTTTACTCCCAAAATGTCTCTCCAAGATCGTTCTGAACTGTAGAAACCAGTCATTGGACGACAATCATGTATTTTTGTTCTCTGCGTCTTTTCTTCTGCTCGTTTTTTATCACCACAGCCTTTAGCAAACTACCCCCTCTTTTGTATGCACAACTATTATGTGACTGTCTGGGTGGTGTGTCTGTTTATAGCTTTGACTACTCGCCTTGCAGAAGCCGGTTAAACGGTGTGGCGAGAGGTTTGGCTGGATAGTTGTGAACTCCACCTGCTCGGTTCTGCTTTAATGCAGTGGGACGTCCTGCTGATGCATTCTGACGGTTTTTGGTTTTTTTGGCTCCCAATGACTCTAAATAGGACTTTTTATACACTATATACAGTCTGGCACGTGCAATCTGCAAGAACAACTTTAACACTTCCTCCCTTATTCTATCAAGCTTATGTGAATACTGGAGAAAACCTTTTAATTTAAACTTTTAATTTAATTTTAGCCTGTACAGCGCTTTAAGTTTGAGTTGACTTCAGTCAGAGGCTCCCACAGATCTGTCCCATAACCACCAGCAACTCTTTGGAAAAACTCGGATATCTTCAGCTGCAACTCTGGGATTAATGAAGTATTTTTTTTAATTGAAAATACAGAACATAAAAAAAACTGCCATGGCGTACTATAAAATCTGGTAAACGAGGGAAATACCTTTTTGTTAAAAATACCCACAAACCATCTGGCTTTGCTTCCTCCTAGTCGGCCATGTTTGTTTACTCTGACCTCACGTTCGGTCTTGAGAGGGTTTACAAGATT
>JAVLVB010000013.1:736251-791856 GCA_032876305.1 Orestias chungarensis
GGTTTAGAGACTGTTCCTCTGATCCTGGAAATGTTTTTAAGATGGTAAAATTTAGCCCTTTTTTGGCATTGATTTTTACTAACTTTAATTTATTATTGGTATAATAAATTCGTCTTAAATGTAAATCCATTAAAATTTGAATCTTACTTATTTAGGGAATTTCTCCTGTCCTATCACTAAAATATTTTTTTTAACACTTTTTTGTCAAAGTGGGTTCCTTCTATTTATTGTCTGCTTCTGCATCACAGAACGAGGACGTCCGGCCGCTCATCAGAGAACGATTTCGCTTGCACGACCTCCTTCCTCCAGACTGAGGAGCCTTCTCATTGGCTTTTTAAAAACAAAAGTCAAGAGCTCTGTTTGATTCAAAGAGTCCTGGATTTGAGACGGCAGCAGACGACCCTCGGAAAGGTGTCGTGATTTAACACAACCATTTTGGATTGACAGCAGTGAATGTCGCGTGACGTTTGGTTCCTGCGGACCTTGTTGATTTCTGCCCGACCTTAAACATCCGGTCAAATCTGTATATTCATTCTAGTTACTTGTAAATATATGTACATAACTGTATTTTTCTCTTCTTAAAAGTTTTTAAGTCATTTTATTTTCATTTTGAATTTTAGTATGTATCTTTTTGATCAGTTGCTTTTATAAAAAAAAACACAAAATGTCGTTTATTTTTTATTTTTTATTGTTAAGCAACTGCTTTTTTTCAGTTGTATGCCTGCAGTATACCTGTGATGCTTTAATCCATACATGCAGTTGTATGTAAGAAGGTGCAGTTAAAAAAAAACCATATATATATATATATATATATATATATATATATCTTTGGCGGAAAAATATTTCTGAAATATTTTAAAGTTAAGACATATAAGCTAGAATAAGGTCTCAAATGAATACAAAGCCATAATGGCCAAACAATAATTCATTTCTGATTTTGACACTTTGATCGTCCTCTTCTATGAGGGTTTGCGGCCGGGTGAAGTTCAGGCATCTTGCACTTTGTCATTCAGCCCTTTGTAAGTTGAAATAATAAAATATTGTCACTTTTGTATACAGGTGTGCGTCACCTAAATTTGTTATATCCGGGGGGGAACGACAAACAAGAAAATTGTAGCACCAGCAATTTGCCAACATATTTCTTTTTCAAATCTTGTTTTCCAGTATCTTGTGTGTCGGATCTCTGATGTAAGAGCCACATGTTTTATTGACTATTGAATGATCACTCCCGGTGTATTCAGTGTTACTTAATGGTTTTCTTGAAAATAAATACATTTTTTATACGACTCAAGCATACTAATTGATTTATGTGATGTAAATACACGCGTGTCCAGTTGAAAACAATATGGCCAAATATGCATAGTTTTAAGCAGGCTTATTTTTTATTTGCCAAATGCCAAATAGAAGCATGTAAGGGATTTAAAATGTACACCAGTATCTTGCAGCATTGCCTTTTAACTGGATTAACGGTTCATCTAAAGTTTACAATTTACTATAAATCTATTTCAATCTATATTCTTATAACTGCTTGAAAGATTCCAGGAAAAAACAATTTTTTATCTATAATGAAAAATGTAATTTATGGAACTGCTGGGGCTCTGGGCAAGTTTTAGTTTGCAGTGTAAGAGGCAAAAATGGCTCCTGAATTAAAAGGGTTTCTTAGCCATGTTGTGCTTGATAGTATAATGGATCAGGGCTTTTACATCATTATCTTTTACATTTGATTTGTATTTGTTTAGTTGTATAGTAAATTTGCTGAGATCAGAAATAAAACAACAAGCAGTCTGTAGTTCAGAAACCTAACTTAATAAAGATGGATAACTATACACAATTATTTATTTCACACTTTATCTAGTAAAACCAGTGTGTTTCGTAACTTATTGCTTTTTATTGTTCAATAAACTGACAGTTTGATTTAACTAAAATATTAGAAGTAAAAGGGTAGAAAGTAGTAATGGCCTGGACCATCTAGAAAATATGGAGGGGTGTTTATTTCAAATGAATTCAATATTTATCTATGGTGATTCCACAAATGTCAATGATTTAATTTGCTGTAATTTTTTATTTATACATTTTTAAAGTAGTATTTCAAAAATATTACTAAGTAAAAAAATTGTTCTTATTAATGCCTCCCTAAAATGACATAATGGTATGATCCTGCTCCCCTAACGGACGACATAATGGTATGATCCTGCTCACCTAACGGACGACATAATGGTAGGATCCTGCTCCCCTAACGGACGACATAATGGTATGATCCTGCTCACCTAACGGACGACATAATGGTATGATCCTGCTCCCCTAACGGACGACATAATGGTATGATCCCGCTCACCTAACGGTTGTAGCATTTGCTCTGGGAACTTTGTTTTCTCTTAAGTAACTCGGACCACAACTGTCCTTTAAAATTTCCTCATTTACAATTTATTGTGTCGTTTTCACACTTCTACAAAACAAAGAAAATGGTAAGAATATTTCACCTTTATTTCTTTAGGTTTTGCCTCTTTTCTAGAAGGGAATTGAAAGATTGACCGCGAAATTTTCGCGCTCATTTGGAATATAACTTTAAACTTATTATTCCGTTTTTTTGGTTAGGTTTTTCCTTCCTAATGTAGATATTTCTTTTATCAAATGTAAAAACTGAAGGATTTACCGACGGTGGTTGTTAAATTAACCGTCGTCTCTGTAACGGTTAACCGTTGGTCGACAGTTGGTCTAACGGCTGATTAAGGAATTTAGTAAGAAGTCTATTTTGTTAAAAGCTTTAAACCTTAAGACATCCTGATGGTAGAGATGTAAAACATTTATTTCCTCACATTTTCTATTTTTTGTGGAAACTAGTCAGCTTTTTTTTGTTAGCTGTTAGCAGCTTTTTTTTTGTTAGCTGTTGCTTGGCTAACAGAGATAAACTAACTGATCAGCTCATATTGGGTTAACAACAAATATTCATTCCTTCACTCGTTTACAGAAACATTTTTAGCACTTAAAATTAATTTCCTAGTATAAAACTGTCAATAAATGTTTAAAATCACAGCAGCTGGCTGATTTTATCAGGTCAGCTTCATTAGCAGATATCTATGGATTTAGGCTTCTCTGTCTCCATACAGTTGCTATTAAAGTGGTTTAGTTTCCCACGATGACCTTTTTGGTCTATGTTCCGGGTTAAATGGTCTTTTCCTTCCTTGTCCAGCGTGAGTGTATCTCCGTCCATATTGGTCAGGCCGGCGTCCAGATTGGCAACGCCTGTTGGGAGCTGTATTGCCTAGAACATGGCATCCAGCCCAAAGGACTGCTGCCCAGCAACACGAACTGTGGGAGTGGAGATGATTCCTTCAGCACCTTCTTCAGCGAGACCGGTTCTGGAAAGTACGTCCCTCGGGCCATTTTAGTGGACCTGGAGCCCACTGTCATTGGTAATTCCTTCATTTTTATGGAAGAGCACTGAATGAAGCGCATGACATTCAGTTATTGGATATGGTGCCCAACTGGTTTCAAGGTGGGCATCAACTACCAGCCGCCCACCGCGGTTCCTGGTGGAGACATGGCCAAGGTCCAGAGAGCCGTGTGCATGCTTAGCAGCACCACGGCCATCGCAGAGGCCTGGGCGCGCCTCGACCACAAGTTCGACCTGATGTACGCCAAGCGCGCCTTCGTTCATTGGTATGTGGGCGAGGGGATGAAAGAGGGGGAGTTCTCTGAGGCCAGAGAGGACATGGCGGCGCTGGAGAAAGACTACAAGGAGGTCGGAACAGATTCCATCGAAGGCGAGGGTGAGGACGAAAGAGAGGAGTTTTAAAAATGTTCCTGGGTCTGTTCAGATGTTTGTTCACGTTCAGTTTTAGTGTTGGAGGTCTGAAATATTTTGGTGTGTTTTATTCAACAATAAAAACTTAACATTTGAGATGGGTTCCTTCATTTTCTGCTTTATGATCTGACCAGATAATATTTAAATATTAATCTTTAAAAAGATCAAATCTTTTATTTGTTACATAAATTGTTTTTTAACCGTATATTGAGGTTGAAACAAGATTGTGAAGGTTCAACATGAAACAGACTTTCTAATGACGGGAACAAAGAGGTCCGAATGGATCAGATTCTGGTTCACCTTTGCTTGGTTCTGGTCAAACCTAACTGCGCTCTCTAATCTCCCAGACGAGATTAAAAGCATTTTTACTTTTCTCGTCCCAGTATTCCTAAACTCTGCCTGACCTTCACCACAGGGGGGCAGTATTACATCACATTGATCTAAGGCAATAATCACTGGAATTAAACTTTAATATTTTGGATTTACTGTTTAAAAAAAAGAATCCTCAATATTGTTTCTGACATTTATTTGTTTTGATAGAAATATTTCCCCAAAGTCATATTTCAGGCAACAAAAACGCGATATTTAGTTGGAAAGCTATAATCTATTCTCTGATCTCAGCTGTGGGGACATGCTAATAAAAGGAAAAGTATATTTTAGTTTCTCTCTCATTTAAAGAGCTTGTGTCAGTAAAACACAAATATAACTACAGATTGAGGTTAAAAAAGGGTAAAATCTTAATTTTCAGTGATTTGTGAGTTCAAATATGAAAGAAACAAAGTAGATGACACAAAGTGTTTATCTAAAAGCTCAGCTTTGATTAATAATAAAAACAAAACTTGCATGTGTCCTACGATTTATGTCAATTGATATTTTTTTCTATCTTACAAAATATTTAATATATTACTTTATTTAAAGCAACAGTATTTTAAAACCACAGAGTGGCTAAAGCCGTTACTTAATAAGAGAAAAAAATGGAATAATATAAAATTACTAACGAATAAAATAATCCGTAACACTTTAAGTTAATTAAACCTGGAAATCTTCATTAACATTGGAATTTTAGTTATTGAGATTTTGTCTCTGTAAAATAATAATTTAAATATTCATTTTTCCAGTACGATGTTCCACTAGATAATGTAACCATCTGTCTATTAAATAAGCATCTGATTGGTTTCATATCAATCATCTTCATAGCAGTTATTAGTCAGATATTGTGTTTAAGCATTATTTGCTCTCTAAATCAATTTATTTTCTGATATAAAAGAAGTAATTATTGTTAAATATTTAAACAATGCAATCCATTTGAACAGTGACGGTTTAAATTAGCATGACAGCACAGGAACTTAAATATTCTATCTATCTATCTATCTTCATACTTTTTGAAATTTATAACGTTTTAGAAATTAATCCACAACAATTCCCGTGTGAAACGTTTGTATCATTTAAACATAGTTTTCTTTCAGGGGATAAACTCCCCTACAAGATGTTAGAAGCTATCAGTTAATTGGGTTTTTAGTTGGATTATTCAGCTTTTTTGAAGATGTTTTATGAAGATGTATGCTTGTTTATTTTGATCTTAAATACCAACATTAATGCGATCCTGAAATAGATTTTCTTTTTTCTGGTAAATATGTGCTGTGTCTTATACATAAATATTCCATTTAAAATGTTTCTAATTAGAATCATTTTGATAACTGTACATTTTTTTGTTTGTAATTCCTGGTTTACGGTAGATTTGTTATTATCTCATTTTAGTCACAGTTTTTATTTAATCTGCATGTTTCGACTTACCCTCTCTCTTTCTTTTCCTTATCACTTTGCTGCTAGCAGAGCTGAATCTCCCCACTGAGGGACAATAAAGATTATAATCTTTATTTTCTAATAAACGCGATAGCACACTAGTTCCTTTTTTTTCTTTTTGCTTTTGCAATCAATTGTTCTTAAAAGTCAAATGTTATTAAAGAAGCTAGTTGGTCCTCACTAACACTAAACATGGCAAAAATGAAAAAATACATTAAACGAGGAGTAAACTCTGCCTGAACTTTACACTTTTTAGTTGAGACTGAAAGTTAAAATTTGTAAAAAGATTTGTTTTTTTAAACTTAAACTTATTTTTACAGCTGCTAACTATAAGAAAACTTCATAAAATGTAATAAACCAACAATACAAGTAACTTTACAGTGTACTAAAATAATGGCAGGAATCTGTTTGCGTAAAGTTTACACTATTACTTTAAGAAAAACAAACAAACCCTATTAAACTCAGCTTCATATTTGGTGTTTTATTTATTTTTCACAAAAATAAAAAACAAAAAAAGGCACTACAATAAAATATTTATCTTTATTTAAATAAATAAGTAGTTAAATTTGTGTAAAATTAGCTAATTTGTTCAATTTACAATGTGATTAAATTAGATTTTAAAATGTTTTTATTATTATTATTGTTATTAATAAAAAATGCTCAACTAAATATTAAGGATGGTTGTGGAAATAACTAAAGTTTTAAAAATGTTGGTTTATATGAATCCATGTATACACAAGTTAATTCAAAGAGCTTTTAATTGAAGGAAAGGGTTAAAGCTGCAAAGAAATAACTGTTAAATAATTACACAAAGTAACAATTAAAGCATATGTAAAGTAATTGTACATTATGTGTTCTGTTCCTAATGTGATCAAATGTAATATTCAGTTTTAATAATTTGGGTTTTAGTTTAACGGTGTCAGAAGTTTCCTGCTTTAAAATCTGACATTACGATGAAGCCGTTCAGTTTGAATATTTCTGGCTTTAAGTAAATTCCCTCAAAAAACAAACTAAATAAATGAATAAATGAGTCCGTTGATAATAAAAGGCCATTTAAAAGATAAATAAAAAAAGTGATTAAGTGCAAAGCTGATTGGTTTCTGGGAGACATTGAAAAACATCCTGATTTCTTGAGATTTTTTGCTGTTTGAGGGCCGATGAGGAAAAAATAACCAAACTCCCAACATCGTTTATTGCCGTCTTCACATCCTGCCAGTTTTGTCTTGATCAGATAACCTGCTGTTGTCTCGACCCCTTTGTTCTTTTGGCCCATTACCTGGTGGTAACCCGGGGTCATGTGACTCCAAACACAAAGGGGGCCAGTCTCTTTCCTCATCACACCTCTCTATCTGTGTTTGCAAGAACAACTCGTTTCCAAACAAAACCTCGCTTGATAGCGTGAAGATAAGACGAGGTGATGATTAAACACCCGCCCTCCTCATCCTGCCCTCATCCATTTGTTGCCAGAGGAGGCTGTGCCTTATAAATCGCCGGGCCTCACTTGTGCGATCCTCAGGATTACACCTGCGTCAGATCCAGAATGTTGTTGCTCCTCCTTGTTTGTGGCCTGTTTGGGGCGTTGGCGACGGGGAACGTCGCACCCGCGGAAACCCGGCAGCTTCAGACCCTTCGCTGCCCTCCCTGCGAGCAGATACACTGCTCCACCAGGCGGGCGCTGAAGCTCCAGTGCAAAGGTGGCGTCACGACGGGCGTCTGCGGCTGCTGCCCCGTTTGCTCCCGGGTGGAGGGCGAGACCTGCGGGGGGAACTGGGACTACCTGGGTAAATGCGACGAGGGGCTGGTGTGTGTTTATCAGGAGGCGGCGGCGGATAAACCCGATGCAGAGAAGACGGGAATCTGCAAGGCAGGTGAGGTTCAGATTGGGATTCAGGTTCCTCAGGTGGGTACGGTTTGGACCATAGTGAGGTTCTGATCAGGGAAATGTGTCAGGAAGGGTTCAAAAGTAGACCAGATATCAATAAAATACAAATGCATGATGTATGTTTGAAACATTTCAGCTGTAGCAGAAATAACAGGATATGCTCTAGATCAAATTATCAGGATGGGGCCAGTGTTTTTTTTAGTGGGGGCACACAACAAGACAATTGAAAAATCAAAACAATATTTCAAAGCTTCATTTGCATTTATCCCAGTAAAGAAATAAATTTAGCGTTATCTTCTCAGTATAGAGGCCAGGATTTAATCTACAGGGGCCCTGGCCCTCGTAGCCCCCCCATCTAGAAGCTCCACTGTTTATAAAGACTCTTCTGGCATAAAACTGAAATGCAGACTCAGCTTGAAAAATAATCTTTTTATGGGGTGAGAAAGTATAACAGGCAGTTTTTAATATGGCAGATGTGGCTTTCTGCCCAGGGTAGAATTATGTGAGGGGGCCCTCAGGGTCCAAAAACAAACAAATAATAATAATAATCATAATAAATCTGTCATCTTAAGGCCCTTAGCTTATATTTGCTTCCTGTTTACCTCATTCCCCAATAGCTTCATAAATTTAGCATATTTTGGCTGCTCAGACCTCAAATTTTACTCGACACCTGAAAAGCTTTGTGCATTTAAACTTAGGACAAACATGAAGAGGAATTACTGACACTTTTATAAAAATAAAACAAAAACTGTTTATCCTTATCAAAGAATAGTTTTTGTTTCAATGTTTGAGATTTACATTATGTTGCAGGGGCAGTTCTTGCATTAACTGAGCCTGGGCGACCCCCTCCTCCTGCTGACCCCCCAGACCAAATAAAATACAAGAGTTTGTCATGGATTGTTGACATGAATAAAAGAGAAGAAGAAGCAGAAGTAGCTCTCCGTCTGCAGAGCATTTGATCTCTCTTGGACGATTGCGAAGGGCATGGTGCCAATATGGTAAACAATGTTTAAGAGCCGTGAAGACTGATGGCGCTCAAGGCTTCCTCTGATCCAAAGGTTTCCGCTCACATAATTGCACCTCTTATCTGTCCACGATGAAAAGAAGTGCCACCGCCGCTGATTCGGCTCGATAGCACACGTCCCAGGAGAAGTGCTTTTCATGTTTTGTTGTAGAGAACTGGATGCTTTCGAATACATTTTCTGATTAATACATTGTTGCTGTGCAGTGATGGAAACCCTCAATCCAGAGAGCTGCAGCCCAGAATGCACCAGAGATTACTGTCAGGCCAACCCGTCTGCAATCTGCTCCGCCAGGTCCCTTCACACACTCTGCAGTGTTTCCGTGTCCGTGGTCAATTTCGTCACGCCAGGAATCTAAACGCGACTCTTGTTCGTTGCAGGTTCGCCTCTCTGGAGACGAAGGCGTGCCAGGGCTCCTGCCGGCTCACCTCCTGCTCCAGCTGCCTCCTCCTCAGGCGTCCGTCGTGCCCTCACAGCTGCTCACCGTCCGATGCCGCCTGCTTGCACCGCTTTGGACGCTGCGTGCACACGCACTTGAAAGCTCATCCGGTCTGCAGCAGTGGCGTTCAGGTGGGAGCAAACATCAGGACAGCAACAACAACAGAAAAACAAACATAAACCAGTGTTTAATGGATGCTTTTGTGTCTTATTCTCCTCAGAATAACAGCGAAGGCCACTTTGTGTGTTTGGTGCCGGACTGTTTACAAGCAAACCCGCGGCTGTAGGTTCACAGCGGCAGGAGAATCTTGATGTAGCAGAACAGAGAAAAGGCAGCTATCTTCCTACTGTCAGTCCTTCACTTTACTCTCATTCTAGGATGTAAACTGTAAATATGCAATTTGTCGGTTTGTGAAATAAACTTTGAGTATGTGTTTTCAGAGTTTCACTTCCTGTTTATCTTGTGTTATTGTTTGCACATTATAACTGTTTAAGGTCTAGAATTCACCTCCGGCGGTTCAGTTTCTTTCTCTTTTCAAAGCATCTGCTTTTTCTAGTAGCTACAACCATAAATCTAACAAATCCAGCGGCTATGCTAACATGTTTACAACAAACCCATCAAACTGATTATATCCACAAAAAAAAAATAAGTTGTGATTTTTAAATGACAATAAAAATAGATATTAGTCTGAAATTAAACTAGATATTACTGGTAATTTTAGTGTCAATTTGTTGCTGCAATTAAAGCAGTTTTGACATAAAAATGAGAAAATCTGCAAAAACCTGCAACTGTATTATTATTTATAAAAACTTCAAAAAAGGAAATTATTAAATGCTAAATTACTCATTATTATTATTATTACCAGATATTGTGCAAAGAGTCACGTGTGGCTGCAGGTCTCAGACGTCTGGCATAGATGAAGCAACATTAATGAGGCATGAGTGTATTTGCATTGATGTCGCGTCATGCAGGCCTCAAAAGAGCTGAAGGTTTTTGTTTTTTTCCAGTTTCTGTTCACTGAAAGTTTAAAGATGTATTTTAATTTGTCCTCACATATTTTCAGATCATACAGACATGGAAAAGAAAACATTACTATTGTATTTTTTTCTATGTTGACTGACTAAAGTATGTTATGTTTCTGCTATAGTCTGCAGAAACAGTCTTGTCTAGAGATACTCCTGTAAACTCAGATGATAACATGAATTTAGATGTGTTATAAACTCTTCAACTGAATAAAAAAACAAATTAAAGATATTATCTTTGGACGTAGAGCGGAACAATAAAGTGTCAACACAGCTTCAGATATTAGAGCTGGAAACTACGGATGAGGCCCTAATGGACTCAGACCAGAGTTTTCAGAGACACATAAAGAAACTCAACATTTCCAGGAATAAACTGGAAACTCCTTCATGCATTTATCTTCAGGTAAATAGATTTTTGCAACAGTGTCTTCACAGGTCTGATCGCTGCTGCTGGCGTTTTGAGTATAATCAGGAAAACAGAGCAGATATAAAATCCTTACATCTGCTCCCTGCATCTCAGAAAGTAGACTTTAAAACACTTTAGCGTTATTATAAATCACTAAACGGCTTAGCTGCATAACAAATTAAAGGTCTGTTCTCAACGGCTGTTCAGGTTTAACTCGGTCTGCATCCCCAGAATCAGAACCAAAGACCAAGAAGCAGCATTTTGTTTTCGTTCTTCCAGATAACCGCTGAAACATTAAGTTCCTTTAAATCAAAGCTAGACGTACTCAGTAGAGTTTCCTTTCAACTACGGCAACTGAGACATCATTTATCGAAATATCTTTTCTTTACTTTCCTTTTTTGTAACAATGTGATCGAATATTTGTCTGAAATGATGTTTTCATTAAACCCCTTTGAATCATCTTGTTGCTGAAGCCTAGTGAATAAATGCATGAATGGGTTCTGATGATCCGAGGAGAGACATCCAAGCTGTCGCCTCTAGAGAGGTAAATTTAAATAATTAGACAGTGAAAATTCAAACTTCAATTCATTTTTCCAGGGTTGAAATAAAATTAAAGCAAATCATAGGTGTCTCTCCTGCACCGCTTCCAGTTTTGTTGGGTCAAGCTTTCTATCAGTTCAAAAGCAAGTCCCCTCTACCACGGCTGCCCCCCTCACTGGCTGTAGTTATTGAATAACAGGCGGTTTATGAGGCAGCAATAATGAGTAAAGGGACTGAAGTGTGGACCAACAATGGGTATTTGTTCTCTGGCCTTCAAAAGTGAGCAGCTTCTGAAGGAGAGAGGCAGTTTGCTGATTTCTTGATATTATCCAGTGTTCAATAGGGATATAAAATGAGTTTAAAAAGGCTTTGAAAGTAAGCTGATGGCTGTGCTGACGGCAAATAAAACAGTTTTTCATCAGATTCATCAAGTTTTTATTATTGTCTGTAGACATCAGAATGTTTTCTGTCACTGAACACACGTTAGATCATTGCACAGCTTCAGCTTCTTATTGCGTATCGCTTTATCGGCTAATAGGACGGGTAGACCTGCCACCAAAGCGGACCGCCTCCGTTATCAATCCCACTTTTTTATTTATTTTTTTACTCTCACCAAACACCTGATAGCAGACGATCGTCTGTGTGCCAGCTGTAATAAATGTGCCTGTCAGAGGTGACCCAACGTTAACACTTAAACCCAACACAGAAAACGACAGTCCATGTCCTCCATCAAACATCAGAATGAGTTAAAATGTCTTTTTCTTTAAGCAGCGGTGCGTAGGGTCATGCTTGGTGGTCTAAGTGTGCAATAGTCGAGTGTCTTAGGTGAGGCAGTGTGAGGATGCAAACCAGTTCTGAGCTGTTAAACTCAAACTAAACTGAATTGGCCAACATAAACAAAGAGAAAATGACATCAGCCCCTTTTGAGACTGTCTGGGATAATGTTGGACAAAATAATAATAAAAGACATTAATCCAGGCAATCCAGCCTCCAGCAGCTGCAATAATCTTCCTGAAGATGCAACACAGGCCTCGCTCCACTAAAAAGGTTAAATATGAGATAAAACTAATGTTTTTGGACAGCTGGGAGTATTTTACCTTCATGGTTTACCTTTAATTTAACTAATCAATGATGTTTTTTTACACTTACACTTTTAAACACCTTCAAATGCATTTTTAAAGCTCTTTATGTGAAGGACTTTGAATTGTCTTGTAGGCAATTAGCTTAAAATCCTTTCTAGCATGTAGTCAAGCTGTACAAAGCTTCTCTAATGAGCCAACAGTGGAATTAACACCATTTAAACTTAATTTATGCCCAAGTTTCCCAATCCTGCTAAGTGTGATTTAGAAGTCAATAGTCAGTTAAAATACCAAAAACGAGCAGGTGTCTGTAACTTAGTAGCACGAATTTAAAGTTTCTGAATCAGGAAATGGGTAAAGGGCGATTCCACCACATTTTTTACTGGGCATCTTTAATCGGCTACGAAACTCATCTTTGTAAATTTTAATTAACTAGCTTGTCTTTGCTTTTTAAATATTTGCATTTCTCTCCATTCCTGCATTTAGTTTTCTACACAATTACTTTTGAGTTTCCTGTCGCTTCATTAATTGATAATTCTCTCATCTCTCCTTTTCAGCCACACCCTCAGTCATCTCTAAATTAGTGCTTTTCCCAAACCATATATTGATGCCTGTGTTGTATAATAAGTTGTTTATTTGTTCCCCCCTAAAACACTATTTACTTTGCACTTTAAGTTAAATGAAACTACTTTGAGATTGAAGCGTCCAGGTATTATTACTAAACCTGAGCTGTTCTGGTGGGATCCAGATGGATTAAAGAAATGCTGAAATATCCCTTTAATCAAGTTTCACAAACTACATTTCAAATTTTCTCCAGGTTTTAAGCGTCTGAGTTTTCTAGGTTTTACACGGAAACAAATTTAAGATGAGAAATATGGTGCAATCGCCCTTTAACCATGTCCAGGACTGAGAAAGATCGGCTTACGCAATATTTTTAATGAACGTAAATGCAAATAAAACTAAATCAGGTCCCCAAAAATTTTATTGAAACTCATCAGGTACAGGTAAGACATTGCAGATCTTTATTAAAATACAGAGCAGTTTTATCTCTACAGGATTAAAACAGATCAGGGTCCTATAACTGCTGTTTCAAATATATATTATCCTGAATGACAGTAAACAAAGAGCCTTTTTTACAGTGTAGAAGCCGAGTTAAAGGTGCATAAAGCGTAATCGGAGCTGCAGTCTGGTTTCTGATCAGGAAAAAAAGGCCACAGCTGATAAGAGAGCCGGGACGTCGCTTCACCTGAACAGTCTGTTCCAGAACGAGACGAACGACGTGGAGTTGAAGGCACCGATGAAGACAAGCAGCAGAAGATAGAGACTCATCATGACGGCGAAATGGTTTCTGAGGAGCCACGACCTGCTGCCCGACTGCCTGGTGGGAAAAACCAAACCAGCAGTGAGGCTCAAAAACATTAGTATGATGAACGTTTCAATATTTTACCCTTTGTTCAATTTACTCATTAAAATATGATTATTCTAGTGTTAAAGCAACTAATTAGGAAATTGTGTGACTGACCAACACAAGGAGGCAGATGAATGTGAAGTGGAGGTAAAATTATGTTCGGTTTTCCCCAATAATCTGAAAAGTGTGGCGTGTTAACTGTTTACTACTTTGTATAGGCCTGTTATAATGCAGTTAAAGCTGCAAGATAACAGATAACACACGCTGAACCTCTTCCTAAGTTGTTAAACATCACCATTTCTTCTATCCCTGGTGCAGATAAGTAGGGCTGCAACTAACGCCTATTTTAATAGTCGACTCGTCACCGACTATTGAAACAATTAGTCGACCAATCGGATTATTATTCATTTTTTCTTAAATTTAGCTTGAAGTTGCTTTAGTTATGTGGCAAATGATAATAAACACAAGAAAGATGGGGACTTTAATTAAATATGCATCTTTTATTAAACTTTGCTGCTGATTCATACAAAAAGAAAAGAAAAATGTCCTATATGAAACCAGTTAGGCCCAGTGCTCAGTCTGTATAGACCTAAATCCAAAAGTAAATTAACCTCTGTCCATTTTTTAAAGGACAAGCAAAGGGGTTTTATTAAAGAATAATTAATTAAAAACAAGTAAACATTGTTTTCCCTGTAAACCAAGCAGCAGCAAAAGAGTAAATGAGACAAGGTTCCTTTTGTGAGGTACGTTCAGAGGTGAACAGCAAAACAACTTTACAATTCTCAACAGTCTGAAATCTTAACGGTTTTAACTGCTGATTTTGTAGATACACAGCTGAAAATAAAGCATTCAGAGTTTTCCAAATTCAAGTTGTAAGCACGGACTCTTGAACTGAGTTATCATCTGTTGAAACCCGGCACCATCGACCACAGAGAGCGGCCTCATATCTGTAATGATGACTGTGAGGACAGTCGCCTGTATTGATTTCATCAAGTCACGTGACCGATACAGCAACTGTTTCGAACTGTAACTGAAGCACCAAACTGTGTTTATAAGGAAGCGAATCTGTCAACAGGATGCATTCTGGATCTTTTTCGGTACAGCGTCAACTATGGAGCCTCAAGGCAAACGAAAGATTTCCGCAGTGTTGGACCATTTTGATCTTAGATCGGAAAATAAGAAATTTGTTTTCATTTTGTTCTTTCATCCGGTTCTTTTCAGCTTCTACTTGATCAATCTGAATCAAAATTCAGCTGAAATGGACTCTTAGTCGAAAAAGTGTAACAGACTTAATTTAAAAACGTTGGAAAAACTTATTTTTTTGAATACAAATTTGTGAAGAAAAGCCTCAGTCCACAAGCATCCTCACTTTAAACACATTCACTTAAATTTTCACTTTATGGTTTTCACATTATTTATTGACTGTATCTAAGAATATCACATTTTCAATTTAACCTAAGATATAAAATAATACACTATCGAATATACAATAACATACAATGAGTTAATTGTTATTGTCTACACTGGTTCATCAAATCAGTCTGTCTACGTTGCCTGTAGGGATTATTAATGACCAGCAGGTGTCAGTATTCAGTGACACAGTACCGATACAGTTTTGCTGTGTCGAAACGCTTCATGACGCCTCATCTACCATCACTACTTGCAAGTAATCTTTTTATTCGCCGTATCAGGCAAAAATGCTCCCACACTTTTTGTACGCGTTGCTAATGTGTTGGATGTCGCCATTACTGTATAGGTGACCGCTGGACGCTCTTGTGCACGTCTGGCGACAAAAGTCGACAGTGGAATTAATTGTCGAATTTTTCTATCATCGATTTTTTTCTACAATGTCGACGAATCGTTGCAGCCCTACAGATGAGCGTGAAAAACTAAATTTGTTTTGCTACAACCACCATGTTTTACTATACTGAGGCGGATCTCTGGTGGATCCCATGTCCCGAAAGCTTTGTGGCTTTTTTCAGATGATGGTTGAACAGGGTTCTGTGAGATGTTTAAAACGTTGTTTTATTAACCAACCCTGCATATGTAACACTTAAGTCACTCCTTCCATCGACGGATCATCGTTCATTTTGTCTATTTAAATTGTATTTCTTCACCAGAAAACGCCAAATGAAATAATTTCTTGGCTTCATTTATCCTCTTATTGACTCATGACTCTTACCTGGTCAGGTTCTTCCCCTGAGAGTACACGAGGAGATATTTGACTCGTAAAAGCTGATTGTTGGTGACGATAAAGTACTTTTGCGGAACTTCGCCGCCTTCGCTGTTCCTCGCTCGCGAGCGTTTTCTGTCCACGGCCTCAGAGTCTGAAATGGCAAACGTTGAGCAGGCTTTACCCAGCGGAAAGCTCGTGGCGTTTGACGTTGTCTCACAAACGTAAACGCACCTTTCTTCTTCAGCTGGCATTTGACGTCTGGGTGGTCGATGATCTCGCACAAGGCAACGCAGCTGAGCTGAGGACCCAGGATGCTCTCTCGCCAGCCGCTGCTGTGGGGACTGTAGAGGACGGCCATGCTGAGGTCACTGGTGAGGTAGGTCCCCTCGCCAAACACGGAGTTCTTCACACATCACATCAAGCAGATACAAGTTTACATATCAAATAAAGTGGAATCAAAGAAAACAGGCGTGGTGTTCTTTGTTTTACCTTGTTGAGGTGACAGTGCAGCCCATTGTGGATGATGGAGTGAAAGTTCTCCAAACGGCTCCCGTGGAATGCATAGAAGACGTCTCGCCCTTCTCTCATCTTCTCAAACCGGCTGTTGAGGTATTCAGGGTACTCCAGCTCAAACAGGAAGTCTGGCACAGGTGCAAAAATCCCCTCATTTTCTGTCAGCTTACAGAGTTTGGCGTACTGGAGGCGAGCAAATAAACATAAGAGCAGCATATAAACAACCCGTAAAAGACTTTATGGTGCAAGCATGTACAAATGTAACACTGTACCTCCTCTTTTTGTAGTGTCTTCACAGCAAATGTCTTTGAGGAAAGAATCCAGTGCATGAGGGCCAGATGATGATCTCCTTCTCTGGGCCTTAACCTCACCAAATCTCTCACACCCGGCAGGGAGTCTACATCTTCCAACTAGAGATTAAAACATTTAAAAAAAGAAAAAAGCTTACCAACAACTTTAATCAATAGAAGGATCATCCAATTTGATGCAAATGAAACATACCTAAAAAAACATAAGAAATAATCTGTTGTGAACTTAAAATAACAAGAGAAGATTTAGAGTCATGTTTATTCTGTTTGGGAGTTTGTGATTATGGGAGCTTTTACTTTACAAGTTTGTTTAACAGGACTGACCACACACCGGTTAAAAAGATCTCACCACTCTGTTGTCCAATTTAGTCCAATTTCAAAAATGAAAGGTGATGCTGTGAGAAGGAAGGATCTACGGTAGCAGCCAGTCTTGCAACAAACCTAACGACGCTTCTGAGGGAAGACCTTTGCTGCATCACAGTCAGCAGAGAGTACACTCCACAGAAACAGATCCTGGATGACAACATGAGTTGTGGCTGCTGCTCCTCTTTAAATCTTGGGGATCTCTGAACAATATTTCTAACTTTTGAGACGCTACCCGGCTTGCAAAAACAATACCTTGTTGCCACGACTACGCATCTTAACAGCTCGAAAGTAAAAACAAAAGAATTGCAAAAGTCCTTTTAGCTGAAATGTTTTTGTTGTGACATTAAAAACACAATTCTATTATTCCAGCAGCCAACACAATCACTAGCACCTCTGGTGAGCAAATGTAAGCAAGGTAGCTTAAAAGTGCACTAAAAATATTACAATGAATTGTAATATATTAATTAGGCTCGAGCAGGTAAGCGCTGCAAAGGCTTATTGTGTCTGTTAGGTTTATTTCTTTTTCTTCTTATTATTATTGTTCTTCCCCCGCATCCCGTGTCACTAATTTGAGGCCTAAACATATACGAAAACTCGCCAAAGTTCACCTAAAATCGTCCCCCACCTCAAATTTCAGTATTTTAATGGAACCAAAAATGGGCGTGGCCAAAGCACTACAGCGCTCCCTAACGTGAGATAGACCCACCCGTAAGTCCTACAGAGCTGAAACTCGGTATATAGGTAGATCCCCCTAAAACAAGAAAAAAAGTCTCTTGGAGGTGTGCCCTAAATGCAACAGGAAGTCCGCCATTTTGGGTCAAAGGGTCATGAATTCATAACTTTCACATAAATAGGTCAATTTGCACCAAAGTTAATACGAGTTACCCATGTTGGATGCTCGACAATCCTAAGTGGTCACATGATGGCGTCATATAAGCCCCGCCCCCTCATAACGGGAAGTTGCTTTTTTTTACATGGAGAGCTACATCTCTGGCCCACTTCACCTAATCAACTTGGTCTTGAGGGAAAAAACACATAACATGTTGGTCTAAATTGCTTCAAAGCACCAACAGTTTTCGGTGGACGGCGTGGCCAAGTTAGACTTCTCGCCGTTACCATACGTTTGGCTCTAAATTCCAGAGTTTGGAGCCACAAACTCAGATCAATCCTAATCCAGCCCCCAACAGGTGTGCGGTCCAATATTTGATGTACGTGACACAGTGCGTCCACAGCGACCCCTAGAAATCTTTAAAAAAACAGCCCCAAGCCATGCTTTGACAAACAACCATGAAATTTGGCACAATTGTGTGTTTTGTCAGGACCAACGAAAAAGTCTCTTGGAGCCCTGGTCCACATCCCACAGGAAGTCAGCCATTTTGGGCCTAAGCGGCCATTTTCTCTCTTTTACACATTGCATCTGAACCAGGTTCTCCGACAACTTTGAACGTGGAGTTATCCCACCTCAATGCCATAAAGCATTGAGGTGGGATAACTTCCACGAGCAAGGTCACAGTTAAAGAAACTTTTTGTCCTTCATAATAGAGCAGCTCTAATCACATTCACATCGACTATGCTGGCTTCACTAAGCCCCGCCCCTTTTAAACAGGAAGTAAGCTTTGTTTTGATGTTACTTTACTACATATTACTCTGTAACTCATGTGTTTGATGACATTCAACAACATGATACCTCATCTGTGCCATCTACAACAATGTAGGGCTCATTTTTATTAACTTGTTCACATGACTTGGGAGCAATTGAAGAAATATGCAAAATATTTACAGTAAAAATGTATTTAAAAACAATAATAAATGGGTTAAACTTGGGTAAAAACAAGTGTGCTCTCAACTTCTGTGATGATTCTCATTTTTGTCATGCTCTACAATAATTCCACAGTATTGTTTTGTCATTGTTTGCCATAAAAAGAAGCTATTAATTATTGTTTGTCAACGGTCCCCTCCATTAGGTGGTGATAGCGGGAGTCTTTGTGACTTGGCTGTTGCCAATGATTTAGAGGTAAATTAAACTTTGACCCCTGGTTGAGGTATTGACCACTAGGTAGTGGAAAATCTCTTTTTTAAATTTGTATATATTCGTGTTTTAGGTTTTTAACTATTTATTGTTCTTAGTAAAGGTTTCAGCCTCTAGGTGGTGCCTCCACCATGGCGGCTTTCTATTCATTGAACAAGTCAAGTCAAGTCGTATGTCAAGATTGGATTTCTCCCTAAAATGAATACAAGTTTTAAAGTTTTAGCCAGATGACCTGAATTGTATCCTCACCCTGCCTTTCAACAGAGGACACGATGTAAGTTTTTGCTCCACGGTTTTGCAAAAAGAGTTCTGGACACGGTTTGAAAACGCGAACTCCCAGTTTTCGGAAGCTTCAGACCCCTTTAAATTATTCACTCTTTGTTTCATTGCAGCCATTTGGTAAAACCAAACAGGTTCATTGAGATGAAAAAAACTAAAATGTAGATATTTTAGCAAATTTATTAAAAAAGAAAAACTAAAATATAGGGATTTGAGTACTCACCGATACAGAGTACTTACGCCATTACACATATGGTTACTTTGGATTTTTTGAATTTTCCACAGATATTGTTATTTGAACAACATTCCCTATTATGTGCAAACATACAGTACAAATACAAATTTCGCAAAATTGTGAAATACTGAAATGCTTTTTTGCGGCACTGAGGACAGAGACTCAGTGTGTCGTGCGCCCGCCAGGTTTGCGGGCGCCGAGCTGTCTGGAGGAGCAATGGTTGTGGCCGTGTGTGTGAATCTCAGGCGCGCTTGCTCATGGGTTCCTCGGGAGCGCTTAACTCTTACAAACTGCGCGCTCGCCCGCTCGGCTCTGTGTCTGCGCTCGCAGCTCTGCTGAAATGTTAGTGAGTCATCTTTGTGTATTTGTGAGGAATTATCTAATTGGATATAAAAGGCCAGTCTTTGATTAACTGGGAGCTCATTTGCATATAATGTAGAGTTGCAGACGCAGAGCCGAGCGCGTGCAGAGTGAGCTGAGCGAGCGGGGGGTTTGTTAGAGTTGAGCGCGTGTCCGGGCACCTTTGAGCGGGCGCACTTACCTGCTATTCGTGCGCACACGCGTGCGGTTGTTGCTCCTTCAGGTGGCTCTGTGCCCGCGGACCTGGGATCACAGAGATCACGCCATAAGGCCCACCCAGGCCCAATAGTTGCAACGCGGGTGGCAATTTTATGAGTTTGAGTAGAGTAATTGAAGCCCATCATCGGACCGATACCAGTGTCGGTATCGATGCATCCCTACTAAAATATCACAAGGTCATAAGTATTCAGACCCTTTGCTGTGACTCTCATATTTAACTCACATGCTGTCCAATTCTTTCTGATCCTCCTTGAGATGGTTCTACTCCTTCATTGGAGTCCAGCTGTGTTTAATTAAACTAATTGGATTTGATTTGGAAAGGCACAGAACCGGCCTTTATAAGACCTCACAGATCACAGAGCATGTCAGAGCAAATGAGAATCATGAGGTCAAAGGAACGGCCCAAGGAGCTCAGAGACAGAATTGTGGCAAGTCACAGATCTGGCCAAGTTACAAAAGAATTTCTGCATCACTCAAGGTTCCCAAGGGCACAGTGGCCTCCATAATCCTTAAATGGAAGAAGTTAGGGACGACCAGAAGTCTTCCTAGACCTGGCCGTCCAGCCAAACTGAGAAATTGTGGGAGAACCGCCTTGGTTATTGAGGTAAAGAAGAACCCAAAGATCACATAGACTCCCACACTATGATAAATAAGATTCTTTGGTCTGATGAGATTGAACTTTCTGGCGTTAATTCTAAGCGAAACATGGTGGTGGCAGCATCATGCTATGGGTGTTTTTCAGCTGCAGGGACAGGACGACTGGTTGCAATTGAAGGAAAGATGAATGCGGCCAAGTAAAGAGATATCCTGGAAGAAAACCTCTTCCAGAGTGCTCTGGACCTCAGACTGAGCCGAAGGTTCACCTTCCAACAAGACAATGACCCAAAGCACAAAGCTAAATTAACAAAGGAGGGGCTTCGGAACAACTCTGACCACTCTTGACTGGCCCAGCTAGACCCCTGATCTAAACCCAATTGAACAGGCCTGAAAATGGCTGTCCACCAACATTCACCATCCCGCCTGACGGAACTGGAGAGGATCTCCATGGAAGAACGGCAGAGGATCCCCAAATCCAGGTGTGAAAAACTTGTTGCATCATTCCCAAGAAGACTCATGGCTGTACTACCTCAAAAGGTGCTTCTACTCAACACTGAGCAAAGGGTCTGAATACTTATGACCATGTGATATTTTTTTGTTTTTCTTCTTTAATAAATTTGCAAAAATATCTACATTTCTGTTTTTTTTCATGTCAAGATGGGATGCTGAGTATAAATTAATGAGAAAATAAATGAACTTTCTTGGTTATACCAAATGGCTGCAATCAAAGAAAGAGTGAATAATTTAAAGGGGTCTGAATACTTTCTGTACCCACTGTGTGTGTGTGTGTGTATATATATATATATATATATATATATATATATACATACATATCTGCAAAAGCTGAGATAGACTGGCGACGTTACCAGGGTGTGCCCCTGCCTCTTGCCCGTTGTTTATATATATACACACCCTACTCACAAAAAGTTCGGGATATTTGGCTGTCGGGTTGAATTTCAGGATGAGCCCAAAATGCATTCAAACCTTAACCGGTGAACTTAATGTGACCTTCTCTAAGCTTTTGAATGCACCTGTCCAACTGTTAAATGTCTCAGTACTTTTTGCACATGTTGCTGCTCTCTAACGATTAGCTTAACGGCAAAAGTGGCAACAGGTGTTTGATCCTCAAATCGACCAATAAATGTCCTGGTTCAACTACAGCTGGTGTTTAAACAGTCGTCCTCATCAGGCTGTTCCCAGTGAGACATCATGAGACCAACACGACACCTAACAATGGATCAACAGTACCTGGCCATTGCAATGCTTCAAACAGGACGTTCTCAGACAGACGTGGACACTGAGCTCAGAGTCTCACAGAGTTTCATCAGCAGGTTAACAGAGATACCGAGAGACTGGAAGAGTTACAGAAAGGCGTAGAAGTGGACGTCCTTTGGCCTCATCCATGCTGATGACGCTACATTGTGAACTACGCCCTGAGAAACCGGATGATGAACGCCACTCAACTCCAGGCACATTTAAGGGAGGTGAGAGACACCCAAGTGTCACGTCAGATCATTGGAAACCGTTTACATCAGCGTGATCTGCGTGGTAGACGACCTGCAAGGGTACCTGACCACACCAGCAGGTACAGGCGTGATCGTCTTGCATGGGAGAGGGAGCATTTACGCTGGACGAGGGACCAGTGGGTTGTGATGAAAGTCAATTCACGTTGAGCAGAAATGATGGCCGCAAACAATGTTGGAGACTTCAAGGAGAGCGCTATGCATCAGCCACCCGAAAGCCAAGTATCCCTAACATTTTGTGGGTAGTATATACACACTATATATATATATATATATATATATATATATATATATATATATAATTAAACGGTCTCATGTGTGTCCAAATTTAAGTAAAATGCTTTTTTTCTTGAGCTATTTTCTGACTTAAGAACATCAACACACTTTGGACTAAGTCATGTTCCCTGTTTTATGTCATTTTGAAGAGTGGCTGGATAACAATCAACCACTAAGTCAGGTCATATTTATATTCCACAATCTGTTCAACATTTTAAAAAAGTATACACTTAAAAAAACATACAATTTTATGAGAAAAATTAGAGGCGCCAATAACTGCAAACTACAAATATTTCCTAATGTTGATTTATTTTTTCTTCCCTCCAAGTAAATTAATTACTTAAATTAGTAGTTAATCATTATTTTTCAGCGTCGGTCAATAATCTATTGAGGCAGGGGTGCTGATGACAGAGCAGTTCAAGTATCATTGTAACATGCAAAAACAAAGCAGGTGCCTGAAACTGTATAGCATTTATGTCAAGTAAGTCCTGTTTGACAAGTAAAGGTATTATTGGTACATTACTGCCACCAAGTGTTTAAAGAACATTCATGTATATAGTGTGTGTGGTTAAGCCTATCGTAAATAAACTGAAACAAACGTCCGCTTTGCCATCTTCAAAACTAAAACTAAGCACAAAAAAACAGATAATTTTTAGCAACTACATAAGCGTATTATTGTCTCTGGAGCTCTTACCACACCCTCAAAGTCCTTAACGTCACCACTTATATAGCGAGGAGGGAAAGGTCTGAGCAAGGAGTCCCTCTTGTAGCTCCCTGCTGCAGCCACGAACAGGCTGCAGCGCAGGTCCGCCGCGACCGGGTCTCTGAGCAGACAGGAGCCGACCAGCTCCCTGACAGCCTCTGGAGGTAGAGGAGGCTGCATTCCCAGCACTGAACACACAGAGGAGATGAGACGGCATTCACCAAAACTTAAGAGAAAAACAACAGGTTATGTGTCAGAAAGCAAAACAGACAGCGCATGTAAACTGATTTTACAGTATTTCATAGCAACGCTGCACGATATTAGAAGGTATTACAAACTATTGATGATTATCACTCTTTCTTTTTAATATGTGCTTCCTACTCTATGTGAAGTTTATCATGTTTGTCACATCTGTCCAATGGGAGCTTTTGCTGACGCTCAGCAAGAAAATGCAACTTAAAAAGTATTATCTAACAATTGCTGCACTCCAAACAGTCCTTACAAATACTGTGAAAACAATGATGGTATATTCCTGATTTAATGTGCAGCCTTAATTAGTAGTTAAAACCACTTTTCCTGTTTTTATCCACTAAAAAAGCCACATTCTTCTGTCAGTTAATGAAAGTGAAATTAATTATGTCATAATTGTTGTAAACTTTCTTTGCTGCACAGGATACAAAACTTTAAAATACACCTGGTTCACTTCTTGGTGTTTAACTGAGGTCTATATTAACAGCTTTGACCAACAAGAATAGCATATACACAAAGAAAACCAACATTAAACTTCGTTTTAAGTTGTCTTGAAGCTTTTCAGCTGAACCTGTTTGTTTTAGGGAAGCTAGCAGGCTAGCATTAGCATTAGCTTAAACATTTCAGCCATACAGATAACAGATATAAAACCATAAACTCCTGTCGGTTGGTTTACGTGCTTAATAAACACTTACGGTTTGATATTTGTGTTTTAAAAGGAAACTAAGCTCATAATGACTGATCTTACCTGGCTTAAATCTCAACTCATAGCACTACAGGACAGGAGAAGCTAACAGGACGCTAGCTTGATTGGTGCTGCGTTCAAGTGTAGTACAAACTTTCCACATCAGCAATAAAGGCTCAATTACTAAAAGCGAAAAAATAACAATAAAAATCATCTTCGGGAGGTTTAACTGAGACTAAAACTGTTTACTATTACTTAGTAAACCAAACATGTGTATTTTCCCTCTTTGTATCAGGCTAAAGCTGCAGAATGTATAAAATCCGAGGACACCTGGAGGCAGCAGATAGAGTGGAAAACATTCTTCTTTCGATTTAACAATATATGTTTTAATTTTTTCTTTATATCCAAATAAAAATGTCTTACATAATCTTATCTGATATTTAAAAACATCTAAATAAACAATTTATTAAACTAAAAGCCCCAATTTGACTTAAACCTGTCATTTAATTCAGTTTAAATTTACTTGATTTTTTTATTTATTATTATTATTATATTTTTTAATGAATTTAGGTGAAATACTTCTGATTGTTGGTTTTTCCTCTCTGAGAGAATTTTATTACGTTACCCTTAAATATATTTAATATTTATTGTAATCTCTTTATGTAAAAAAAAATGTTTTTATTTGTTTTTCCTGTTTTTTCACAGCTCTTGCTATGAACATTTTGTAGCCTATCAAATACACTTTGAGGAAGATTTTTTTTTAATTTACTGTATGTTTTGATTTATAGACTTTAAAAATAAAAAACTGAAAAAACCCTCTTCTACACCCTGTTCCCATGGCTTCTGGGAAACTCCAGGACTTTTCATAGTTTCTTGCCACTTTTCCATAAAGACTAAACTTGTGCACGACTAAAAGTATTCCTGTGGACAGATTCTCTCATCTGTGCATCTACCATGTTCCTCTTATAAAGAGCCAGCCTTGATCAGCCTGTAAGTTTAGGCGAGCATGCTTGTCTCGGTGGGTTCACAGTCGTACTCTTTCTATTTCCAGATGATGGATTGAACGGTGAGATGTTCAAAGCTTGAGAAATCTTTTGTCTGGTTTAAACTTCTCCACTAATGTTTCTCTGACCTGTCTGATGTGTTTGCTCCCCAATATTCTCATAACCAGTGTCAGAGCGGCTGGATTTGGGCTGAGATTAGATCATACATATGTGGACTCTGTTTAGTCATGAGAAATCATCAGGAAACTTCTGAAGGAATACTTTTACACTTCTTAGTTTTTTTTGTTTGTGAAAAAAAGTTTTTTTTAGTTGGACAGGAGCTTTAGTTTTTTCCCACAGCAGCGGCTGCTCCTTTGCTCTTCGCTAGCTTGAGGAGTAAAGTGAGTTGAATTTGACAGGCAGCCAATCAGAAAGATTAGCATAACATCTCAAAAACTGTTTTAATGATGAGTTAAAGGAATAAATTTATATTATTATTATTTTGGTATTCTTTTAAATAATGCACCCAGTTCCTATTATGGTTCCCATTTCCATCATTCTGATGTAAAACATGTATTTATAAAATAAATTTATAACTATAAATTTATAAGCTACCTCATATCATCATCATCATCATCATCATCAGATAGCAAAGTTATATTGATGAGATATTATTTCATAATAATTAGATTTCTAAGTTATAATAATTGGATACCTGTGTCATAATTATGAGCGTATTTTTTTATTATGGTATAGTATCTCATAACTTCTTATTAATCTGACTATGCTAACTCATAATTATGAGATAGTATCTCATAATTATCAGTTAGTTAAGTTATATTCAATCAAGGGAAATTAAATGTTGTTGGAATATCTCATTTAACTCAGGAGTTGTTGTAGATGGGGATGGCTGTGGGCAGGAAAGATCTCCTGTAGCAGTCTGTTTTCCAACTAAGCTGAAGAAGCCTCTGACTGAAGAGACTCTGTTTTCTAGTAACAGTCTCATGAAGAGGATGTTCAGGGTTGATTTTCTTGATTTTATCTAAAATCTTTCTTTCCATCATCAACTCCAGAGATTTCACATATAGACCCAGACTTCTTTATCAGACTTCAGACTTCTTTATTTTCCATTGAACTTACATGAAATTGAAAATTTGCTTTGGTAGTGGCACAAAGACACACAAGACGAACACACATCACAGTTGTCAGGTTGTTGAGCGTTTTTAGGTCCCTTGCTCTGACGCTGCTGCCCCAACAGATGATGGCAGAGGAGACGACGCTCTCATGAACAGATTTATAGAATATCGGCTCTGTCCCTTCTTGTAGACGCTTCACTGTTGTGTCTCCAGTCCAGTCTGTTGTCCAGATAAACACTGAGGTATTTGTATTCCTCAACCATCTCCACTGCCTCTTCAATGATGGAAATAAGGGTTGATCTGACCCTGTTTCTCCTCAAATCTACAATCGCCTCTTTTGTTTTGTTGCCATTTAAGATAAGATGAATGTTTCCTCACCACGCCACAAAGCGTTCCAGCAGCTCTCTGTACTCAGCATCTTCTCCATCTCTGATACACCCGACAACTGCAGAGTCATCTGAGTATTTCTAGAGGTGACAGGAGTCAGAAATCATATAGAAAGAAATCTTAATAATAATGATATACCGAAATCAAAATTACGACTTAGCTCATAAATATGAGACACTATTTCATTATTTTGTGATACTATCTCATAATTAAAAATTAATTAGTTAAGTTGTCTCATTTTAATTGTATAGCTAAATCATAATTATAAGATAGTTTCTCTTGATTATGAGATAGTTAAGTCATAAATATCTCATCATGAGATACTATCTCAGTAGTATAAAAAACTATCTCAATGATGAGATTGTATCTCACAGATAGTCCAGAGATGGTTTATATTAATTATTAAATACTTTAATCATATTAATGAGATACTGACTCATTATTATGAGACATAATTAAGGGTCACAAACAAGTTATAAACATGAGATACTGACTCATAATTAAGAGATAGTTCAGTCAAAATGATGAGAGTCATAATTATGACATGAGTTTGTTTTTTCCCTCATTGTGGCGGAAATGGTCCTTATATAGTAGCGCCCCCTAGCGGCCACAACTTTAAAAAATAACTGTCTTGAGACGCAGCCAATCAGGTCCGGCTATTATTCCAGCACTGTAGACGTCACCGGCACGGGGCGGGGTTTGGAGAAGGAGTCCTGGATTCTGATTGGTCAAACTGGAGGGGGGAGTACAACCCTATAGATGGGGTGTTGAGGGGTGGGGGGGAAGAAAAAAAGGGCCTCTGGTCACGTGACCTTAACTCCCATCCCGTCGTTTGAGGAGAAGGGTCCAAATATCCATTTATCTGTATTTATATTTATTTATCTGTATTTTCTCTATTTAGAAGCACCTAACAAAAACAATAAATCCTAGGATGCAAAGGAGGAGCCGGATTATAGCTGCTGTTGGATTGTAATCGTGAGGTAAGACGTTTTTAACATGCAAACATGAAAACCCGCAGATCTGTGGGATTGAAAGCTTTTTCCGTGGGAATACTGTGGATGATGGTGATGAGGATGAGGATGAGGATGATGGAGGAGAAGCACCGAGGCAGCGTGACTCACTGGGCTGAAGGACGATGGAGGAGCAGAAATATGCTGATATTTACCATCCATAATAAGGAGAAATACATCAGATCAGGGGAGAGGTTAGGCTGCTGGTGTGTCCTTCAGTCTGGAATCATATATGTGCAAAAGGCTTAACACAGTCAAACCACGCAGAAGGTGTTTCCTATAGGCTGCAATTATAGATTTATAAAGCATATTTATGATTTATTCTGTGTGCATATTCTTGTTTATAGGATGCAATTATAGATTTATAAAGCATATTTATGATTTATTCTGTGTGCATATTCCTGTTTATAGGATGCAATTATAGATTTATAAAGCATATTTATGATTTATTCTGTGTGCATATTCTTGTTTATAGGCTGCAATGTGCATTCAAAGCATTTGGACAAGGCCAGACTCAAAATAGCCGTGATATGCATTAAATTAATCATCATTTCTGTTTATTTTAACAATTGCTCTCAGTGATGGATGGATGCTTTCGGTTTGGTGCAATCTTGATTCATTCATGTCTTTTGCAGTCAATTCTTTGCAATGAGGTCAATTCTGATGGACAGAGGCCTACATAGCAGCTGAGGCTTCTTGGTATAAGGGCTGTTGTGCTATTGATGCTAAGACAACTCTTCTTCTGCAGTTTTAGTCCTGAACGCAGCTCAGATTGAAGTTTCTGCTCCCGTTTGGAAAACACTGAGCCGTGATAATGGCTGGTAAGGGTTCCCAAGATAAAACTTTTACCCTTCATAGACATAAAACCTGTCTACGTGTGATTGATTAATGCTTTCTCTGTTCCAGAAAACAACTTCCCACCCCTGCCAAGATTCATCCCCCTTAAGCCCTGTTTTTACCAGGACTTCAATGAAATTCCAGATCAGCGGCGCACCATGTGCAAGAGGCTCTACTACCTCTGGATCTGTGAGTGAACATCAATTGGAAAAGCTTTTTCCTTTCAAAACTACTAAATGCTTGGTTAGTTTGTCTGAATTTATGAATGTAGCACATCGATTATAATATGAATTATATATTTCTGCAAAATGAAAGTATCGTTGTGAAGCAGAAAGAAAATACGTGATACAATGTTTTACTAAACAAAACCTGAAAACTTGGATGCATATTT
Source organism: Orestias chungarensis (assembly GCA_032876305.1). NCBI lineage: Eukaryota > Metazoa > Chordata > Actinopteri > Cyprinodontiformes > Cyprinodontidae > Orestias > Orestias chungarensis. The sequence continues at coordinate 764,920 of JAVLVB010000013.1, forward strand.
GCATTCAGCCTCATTTACCTGGATAACTTAATTTCTAATTAAACTAAAGCTCACCGAATTGTCTTCAGAAGTTGAGCTGGCCTGTTTGTAATTTATTCTCAGTATAAATAAAGCTGTTGTGTGAAGACATCAGAGGAAGAGGAAGGTCCTTCTAGATAAAACCAAAGTTGATTTCCTGGCCTAGATTTAGCGGTAGAACACAAAATGACTCATCTCTGGAAACAGGCCACAACCAAACAGGTTGGGGCAGCATTGTGCTGTATTTTCTCTTTATTAAGGTAACAGAAGGTTTTATTGTTGGTGAGAAAACGGATGGAGCTAAAAATCAAGCAGTTTTAAAAGAAACAAAAAATAACAGACTGACGAGATGAGATATGATGCAAAGCCACCGATCCAATTGTATCATGTTGGAGAAAATTTATGTAAAAAACTCTAATAATTTCACTTTTGTAATCATCACTTTATAAATGCCCTTTAAAAAAACACTAGACAGACATGTTATAGAAGAAAGTGCAACATATTTCTATTCTGTGGTTTAACACATCAACATAAAAACACAGTCTCGGATTTTAGATAAATATAACCTCAAAAAAAAGGTTTATGATGTTTCTTTGACTTAAATTAGACCAAGTGAACATAATCCAGAGAATTTAAAAAAAAATATTGCTTTAGTTGTTTTTTGTTAACGTCGCCATTAGGCAACACTATGATGGTGGAAATGAATTAAAACCAGAGAGTTTGGTTTTATTGTTGTAAAAATTTAAATTAGCATATCAAGCTACTGTATAAACTGTTTAAACAGCATTACAGGTAATAATGGAACTCAGTTGAAAGTTAAAAACATCCATCCACCATCCAACTCGCTTATCCTTGAGGGGTCGTGGGGTGTATCTCCAGCTCACATAGGGCGAGAGGCGGAGGGTTCACCCAGGACAGGTTGACAGGAACTAACAACCACTAACGCACACACTCCCACCTAAGGACAATTTACAATACCTAATCGACCTAACAGTCATGTTTTTGGACTGTTGGAGGAAGCTGGAGTACCTGGAGAGATCCCCTTGCAGAAAGACCCAGGGTGGAATCAAACCCACAGCCTTCTGGCTGTCCACATTCTCTGGTTCATATTCTTCATCATTCTCACTCACATGTCCTATCATATCGCATGTCCTAATATATCTACACTACCGTCCACAAGATTTAACAGTTTTGTTTTGTTATGTGAAACACTAGAAAAACGTTCCTGCATTCAATCTGTAAATGGAAGAAAAGAGTATCAAATGTGCTCATATGGAATATGGAAAGGACAAAATATATTATTATAACTATACAATGGTAATCTTAATGGAACAATGTTAGCATCAAGGACAACACCTCCCACCCCCTACATGCCACGCTGACGGCCTGTCAGAGCACCTTCAGCCGGAGACTGAGACCACCGAGAGTCACCACAGAACCCCACAGGAGGTCTTTCTTACCTGTGGCAATCAAACTGTACAATTCCTCTTCCATCTGCAGGAGGGATAAATAGTAGTGTACTTATTGTTATATGGTGATTGTGTACTGTACTGTGTTGTATGTGAGATGAGTGTGTCGTGTTAATTGTTATTTGATACCCTGTAACCCTGGCAAAACAATTTCCTCCGGGATCATTAAAGTCTATCTTATCTTATCTCATCTCATCTCATCTCATCTCATCTCATCTCATCTCATTTTACCATATGGCAACATACGCATTTTAACAGTTTAACAATATTAAATTATAAAACACAGCACAATAAAACATGATGAGGTTACATCACTTATTGATGAGAAGGTATTTTCTTCCTCGTCAAAAAATGTCATAAAAATACTTTTTTTAAATGTTTTCGGAGGGTTCAAATCATGAGCTCCTAAATGTGAAGACGTCTGCAAGTTGGCCTCAAAAGTCATGTGACAAATCTAAAGCTATTGGCTCTCTAAGGGGTCCATCTCTCTTTCAGTGCATTACATCTTAAAATTGTTGCTACTGTGTGTGCGTGAAAGGGGTTTAATGGCAACATCGTACCATGCAGGGTTAAAACACACAACATATTCCACCGTGGCGTCATTTGTTAATAAGGCTCCATTAAAAATGGAAGAGCTGAAAGTGAAACATGCAGTGCTGAGTTTGCTGTTGACAATTTTTGACCCACCCCTCTTTTTGGAACAATGTCACATTGCTTGCGCAACCCAATTTGTACCCAAACCTTAACTGTTGGCCCACATTTGCGTCTGCAGTTCTTTGTTCTTTATGAAGACGAGTTGGTCGAGCCGCCGACTGCAAAACATTATCAGCCACATTATCATCCTTCCACCAGGGAACTAAGCTATTGCTGCTTGAACTTGACTGCTGATATATGTCCATATTAGCATTGTGTAAGTGCCAACATTGTGGGGTTTATAAAGGTGGTCACACCTTAATATAATTGTTGATTTAAGCTTTTTAAATATAAATACGTTACTACTTTTGTTCTCACAGAAGGAAGCTAATATTTATCACAAAGCATTTTCATTTTGTTTTTGTTCCATAAATAAATATTCTCATTTCTTTAGGTTATATGTAAATGTCCATAAAAATCCAATAAAGATAATATAATTTAGCCATAACCTGATATATAACAACTGGAAATTAAAAATGGGCACTTTGTTTCTTCAGTAACTATATTTAAATGTACAATGAATTATTATTATTGATTAAAAAAAAAACAATAACATGGGAAGTTTCAGATATGTTCAGCCAAAAGGAGGATCATAAGATCTGTAGCTGTTACTTATTTATGAATAAACAAGTAGCAGATATAACAAATATTAAAGACCTAAAACCACATTTCTAAATGCAGAAGATTCTCAGTGTGTCTATAAAACATGCACAATCTCCTGCTTATCTGCAAAGGTTTGCAGGTGCAAATTTCTGTTTTATTATTCAACATTTCATCTAATTAAATTTGCTATACAACTTTGGTTCTGTCATTGATATTAGCTCTGACTCTGAGGAAACCTTGCAGATCGCATGGGGTCATTAACTTGGGTTTGTTGCACCATCTCTTTCTGATGCTGACAGTGAACACTGCCACACTAGCCGTTAACCTGATTGGCTGCCTGGCCTGGATGTGCGGCGGTGGAGGAGCCACCAACTTCGGCATGGCCTTCCTGTGGCTCATACTCTTCACTCCCTGTTCCTACGTGTGCTGGTTCAGGCCCATCTACAAAGCCTTTAAGTAAGCACCCGCTCTTTATTAGTTTAATATCTTTTTTGTTCCTGCTGATTCACATTATTTATTCTGCCAATCTTTCCCTCTCTGCAGGACCGACAGCTCCTTCAACTTCATGGCTTTCTTTTTCGTCTTCATGGCTCAGGTGGTGATAAGTATCATCCAGGCTGTTGGCATCCCAGGTTGGGGCGTCTGGTAAGAGCTTTAAGTGCTTCATCACCTTGTACACGTACTTTAGGGTTCTTTGAGAACGTCTTCGCCCCAACACAGATTTATTCGGCTTTTGTTTTTTACATTTAAATGTGTCAGATTATCATTGAAATTCTTGATATTTGAGCAAAAACAAAGAAGGATTTATTAGATTATTCTTCTTGTTTATTCCGATTTGCATAGCTAGGTTGGGAGAAAGTAATCGCTGCCCTCTCTGTAAAATAAATTAATTGTGATTGATCCGGTTTATTAGCAAGTAATCTGGTCTAATTAAAGCGTAACTCCTCCCCCCTATGAAAGCAAGACAAACCGAGGGCCAAATGTTTAAAGCAGTAAAAACTTTCAGAAAGTTTACATTTACACGTAGATTTAAGTTTGATCTCAAAGCTTGTACTGTAGCTGCAGTAGCCAACGTTCACCGCGATGGTTCAAGGCCAAATATTGCAGAAATTAAACGGGTTTACACGGAAATGTCACAATATTCACAGTAACACATCAATTTCTTTTTAAAGGCTAAGCTGTGTAGATAATAAATGATACAATTTAAGCCTACCTGTCCACATATAGTGGACTAGCACGTCTCCGAACGTCTGACTCAGTAGCTAATTGTTCCCTCAGCGGCTGGCTGGCGACCATCACCTTCTTCAGCACCAACATCGGCTCTGCTGTGGTAATGCTGATTCCCACCGTCATGTTCACTGCCGTGGCTCTGCTCTCCTTCGTCGGCCTTACTAAGGTGATCATTCTGCTTCTCTTTGTATGAAGCGTAAAACGTCTTCTGATCTGAGTTGCGCTTTCACCTTTCAGACATTTTCTTTAAATGTGTTGGTACTTTCTACTCTTTAGCTGTGAGTCCTTGCTCGTCTTTAGAAAGGTGCCACTGAAGAAACTCTACCACACAAAGATATGTTTATTTGGCTTTATAGTCATGTGTTCTTACATTTTGGTGTAAATTTAAAAAACTAAAACAACGCAGACCAAACTCCTTTAGAAACTTTTATTAATTGATGAGAGCAGCACTATTCCTGCTCCAACACAACTGAATCAATTGGTTGAGTTATATTCTTCAGCATGCCATCAAGTTCAGGCTGAGCTTGCATACTTTAATGCAGGCTCTGAATTCTTATCTAAAAAACATTTTATGTGAGTCTAAAATATCCGAATGAAGTATTTAAAAAAAAGAATATCCTATCATTTTTAGAAAACATTTCATCCACACAGAAACATGCAGATAAGAAACTAATATTGTTAAAGAAAACTAAAGAAGCTTCAGTTTCGGTCGATTTCTGCAGCAGTGTGGACAAAGGTGGTAATGTATTGGCTAAAGTAGGACTCCATTTCCCATGAGCATTAGCGCCTGCAGTTGGATTGAAGTTCATTTCTGTTTCCTGTGTCTGTGTGAATGATGAATAGTGATGAGGTGATGAATCTAATTGTGGTGAAACAATGTCAGATGATGATGTTAAAGATAAGAAACGTGAGAAGTGACGTATGCAGTAAAGCAGTCAGCACATTTGTAGTTTTTTAGTGTAGCAGGGTTCCTGCCAGGGCCGGACTGGGAGATTTTTTCAGGCCAGAAGTCAGTCATGTAACCAGGCCACCCTGGGCTTGCCACGCATGCATGTTCACACCCACACCTAAATGCATGGGCACAAGCAAAACACATTTGTGCACGTGCGCACACACACTTATAGCAAATTCCAAATAAAAGGCCACTTATTAGACCTACTGTAACTTCTAAAGGTTGTAATATACAGCAACTTTACTGCTGTTAATGCAATAGTACTAAGATAATAAAGATTTTACACAATAGTAAGTGTCTAAGTTAGAGCTTTACAGTCAAATCATGTAAAAAATCAACTGCCTCAGTGGCTCATCATCATACTGGGGAATACTAATGAACCCCAACCTAGTAAATCCAAGGTTGGAATACACAAATGTTCATGTTTGATCTGGGATACATAACAGAAAATCAGCAGCAGACAGAAATAGTCAACAACACCAAATTGCAAAGAAAGCTTTCACCATCACCACCTTTGAATAGAGAAACATTTGTTTACAGTTTTTCATAAACTGTATTTCATACAGTAAGATTATGTGGCCTGTCTCACTGATTTGGCCTTTTACTCATGTACATGATAATGATAACATATCTGATTAGCTGGACAAATAAATTATTTAAAAAGTAAATAATCAGTCCTGATCTTAATTTGAAGGCTAAACTTATACAGGCTCCATATTGACACTGAATGTGTGCAGCCTCAAGTTCCTTTAGGGGTCTCTGTTTAAACTATATATTATAGTACATAGTTATTATTAATAGTATATTATTATTATTATTAAAAGAAAAAATATATATATTTAACCTTAAAATAATAGTTGTACCAATATTTTGTGTGTGCGTGTTTTGTTTTTGTTTTTAAAACTTACTTGTAATCTTTATTTTAATGGAAACAGGAGGGGACTAAATAAATAAATCTGTTACTTTTCTGCATTTTGCCACGTCCGCCTTAAAGTTGCTTAAAGTTTCTTGACGTATAATCACAAAAGTTATGAAAATAGTTTATGAAGGTTGAAAACGTGGTTAGTGTTGCCTTAAACAGTGTACTGCTAAAGTAAAACACTGTTAGAAATGAAACATTTACAGGCATTTCAACATACTGGAGCAGCTGAGCTTCTAAAAACAGACACTCTGAAATATGTTTGAAACAAAACTAACATCAGCATCTCTCTGACAACATTCATTCGTCTTCATTAGTCACAAAAATAATCATTTTTAGTCAACTACATCTATCAGAATAATATGTTAATGTATTACATTCAGATGTCAGTTTAGGGATCTGCAACTCCGGCTGTCTTTTGACCTTTGAAAGCAGCTCTGGTCCATCCAGGTCTTCATTTGATTCAGGTGTGCTCTCCTTTTCTCAGGTGCACACCTTCTACCGGGGCAGCGGTGGCAGTCTTGGTAAAGCCAAGGATGAGTGGGCTACGGGGGCCTGGAAGAACCCGCATGTCCAGGAGGCCGCTCAGCAGGCGGCCATGGGGGCCGCACAGGGAGCCATGCAGCAGAACCAGTACTCGGCGGCTCCCACCTACAACTACGACGAGCCGATGTAGGAGAGACGGCCAGGCAGGACGGTCGGAGTGGGAGAGCTAAAAAAGGGAACAATTACCAACACAACAAAGAATTAGGTGCCCTTCATTTTAACGCAGGACAGGCTCAATTAAGATAAGATTTAAAAAAAATTGGGAAAAAATGAAATGAAATGTACTTTGAAGCAAATTAGACGTTTTAGAAACAAATTCTTGGTTTGCTGCTCAGCATGTGTGTTGATTTCCGCCAGGTTTATATGGCTTAACAAATCCCCTGATATATTGATTTAATTCATTCAGGTTCCCACTAAGTATTGTTTCATATATTTACATCTACGTCATTTTCTAATCTCTACTTTAAAAGTGAGTCCTTTTGTAGGTCTTACCAAAGGTTTTAATATTTGTTTTGAGTTATTACACATTGTTTAGCTAACGGGTCACGAAAAAAATCAACATTTTTAGCTGTGTAAGTGTAAAGATTCATCTTATCATAGTTTAGGGACAAACTATCTGAACGCAACAACGTTCTTACAGTTTGCTCTGGTTGTGTCTCTAAATTAGGATTTTTGGGGTAAATTTACTTAATTTTGTGTCATTATTATGTGTCATTGTACCTAAACTGCTAGATTAAGATTAAATCTTATTTAATTTGCCAGGTACATACAGGACATACTAGGAATTTGTTTTATTGTAATTAGGCAAAGGGTCTTGCCTAAGGTATTTTTGCCATGGGCTGGATTTGAACCCATGACCTTCCAATTGGACGTCAGGCAACATACCACTTGATCTATCCAGCCGTTATCAGCGGTAACTAAGCTAAGCTGCTAGCCATAGGATCAAATTAGCAGAAAACAGCCTGTTGTCAACTTTAATCACACTTTAACCTTGAGGGAAACTTTTGTACATTCAAAGAAAAGTTGGCACCACTGGCAAAGATGTGTGAAAAACCTCAATGTTGATGCATCGGCCATTGCAGCAGCATAATCTTAGGAAAAGTCAGAGAAAATTCCAATGAAACTTTATTCAGACTGGATTTAAATGATCATTAGTATTATTTTGTTTTGTCTTTTTACAGAATCGAAATCTATGGTGACATAATTGTTGTTATTTCTGTTTTCAATGCTCGTTTTACAACGTTTGAGCTTACAGAGAGAAATGGTTTGTCTGAAGTCTGAACAATCTACGTTTTCACCATAGGATTATATTCTAGAAACTAAGATTGCTGTGGTTGATATGTTCAAAGTCATGAATTAAATATACAAAAATGCCTTTTACCATAGTTTTGAAATGTGTTTGTATTTTAAAGAGTTGCTGAATCCCTTCTTTTTAAGACCTTCATGGCTTTTGGTACAGAAAAAGTCAGACAGCTTCACAGATCCTTCAGCACATCTAACAATATTTACTTATTATATACAGTATATCTGTGGGTTTTAAACTGTTTTCAGTCTAAAACCAATTATAAGATTATTACTTATTTTCGGTAAGCACGACTGCTTCAAATTTCCTTAGCAAGCAATGGTTGTAGGGGGGGATGAACAGTGTAGATTTAAAACCTGAGTGGAAATGAAAGCGCAGTCTTCACCTATTTCAAAATAAGCGCTTAAATAAAAACGTCTAACTGCCTGAAATGTTCTTAATGACTTCCTCACTTAGAGATGCACTTGTTTGAAGGCTTCTTGCACATCTTTACCAGCGATGCTGATGAACTCATCCTCTTTCGTTCCATTAAAATGATCGTTTTTGGGACCTGTGTTGTTTTAAGTCAATGTTTTCCACATTCTCAGGTAAAGTACGATAGAAAACTAATACTTGGACCTGTGTTTCTATTTTGCCATTCGGTGGTTATAAATGCGTTGAGCAGGCGGATTTTGGTTCAGTTAAGCACACACACATGTACACAGTGTTTAGGGTTTTTATTGGATAAACATTCCAGATCAATGAAGTTCATGGGAAGAATGAAGGAAAACCAAAATGTTGAAAATTAGAAATAAATAAATCATGTTAATATTTGTTGTGCGTGTTCAGACTGATGGATGTTCCTCTCCCCATCTTTGGCTTTCTCTTCCATCAACCCCTACATGTGGGATGCTTGTGAGCTTCAGGCCTTACATTAGTGTCATCTTGTGGTGTTCTTCCATGAATTAACGTAAAACGAGATAGAATATGAAATTGAGTCGGTTATTTCCTCGTAAAGTGAAACGTAAGAACGAAGACGAAGCGCAGGTGAAGTTGATGAGTCGATTTTCAGCCAGGAGATTTCAGATTGGTGTGTGTGTGTGAACCTCCTTGGCATTCAGTAGATGGTTATTACAGTAAAATAAAGTATTTTGCTTGACAAAGCTGTGAAGATGTGTAACGTAAATGGTCATTATCTCAAAATCTGTGGGTGGTCTTGTCCCGTTGTGATGATGTGGTTTTCTGAGGAGCGCCGTTTTCACGTTTCCTGTTTTCATTTCGTACCCGTCGCTGTTTTCCTGTGTATTTCTGCTGATGTGTGGACGATACCGAAGCACATGAATCCTCTTCATGGCCGTGGTGAAGTGCTGCTTTGAAAGCAGTTTATTTTTATTTTTACTTTATTTGAATCGATGTTTGTGTTTGGTTGTCTGCAGACGTTCACGATTAAACTGGGTCGAATTTAAAGTGAAGCAATACTTCCTGATACACTGAACAGAATCTGGTCAGGTTCAGCACAAACTGGCTCCTTTAAATATCACCTGGCTTTATTATAGAGTATTTAGAAGTAAGAAACCGACCTGTTTTAAAACTGGACCGCTTGATTATTGATTTTTGTGACTGTAAAACATTACTTCACCAGCAGAGGCACATACAGTAGTTATTATTCTGTACTTGGCACTAAACATCTGCTTATGTGTCAGTGAATGCTCATGTTTTTCTTCTTCCTGTACAGTAAGTGTAAAACAATACACAGACATATGCACTTAATGGGATTAAAACACTTTTTTTGCTGTGTCCTAGCTAACTGATGTTTCTTGGACAAATGTCTCTGGATTTCACGTGGCAGTATCAACGCTTCCCGTTTTACTTCCATGTTTCCCCCTCTTGACTGTAGTGTGTGTTGTATGACATGTATCATCATGTTCTGTATCATAGGTAGTCCTGAATATATAATGAGGTAAATATTTGCCATTCAGTAGGAAGATGCTGTATTTAGATGAAATAAATGTTTGAGGAGGCCGTGTCTCCATTAGTCACGTAAACGAGGAATAACATTTATTTATTTTTTGTGTTTTACTTTTGTATTATTCCAATAGAAATTAAATGGTTCTTGTTGGAGCCTCTTTTGTTCTTTCAAAAATCACAAATGCAAATTTTTTTATTTATTCCAGCTGATATTTTTTGGGAGGATTATTCAGGTATTTGATGATAAAAAAATAATTTTTTATGCTTTTTTAAATTTTTATTTAGCAAATTTCCTCGTCACCTCACTGACAAATTCAATATTTGTTTTCATAAGAGGAATTTCTTCAAAAGCAAAATAGTCCCAATATTTGTAATTTAAAAACATAATTTTCAAAAACATATAACAGATTTTTAAATATAATTTCATTTTAATCTTCTTTTGTATATTTCAACCTTAAAATCAGCATTAGGACTGTGAGAAATATTTATGTTTTGTTAGTCTTTGAGAGTTTAAGCAATTTAAAGTTGACATTTTACTTTTTTTCTTGTGTATCATCATACAAAAATCAGTGGTCCGGTTAAAAAGTAACTGCTTTCTGAAAGTTTCAAGTTTACTTTTACGTTTCAAATCATATCAAAATCATACTAAAGATTATTTTACTAAGAGAAAAACCGACCTGGTCCTGTTAAAAAGTAATTGCTCCCTGAATCAATGAGTCTTTTGCATCCCTTTCGTCCTTCTTTCCTTTTCAGATGTAATTTAACGTATTTTAGGGTTTTTGAGCTTCTAAAGTGTATTTAAGGCCTAATCCTATCACACCACTGTAGTTACTTTAAACCCAAACAGAAAGTTTCTACATAGCAATTATAGAAAGCTTCTCCCTTATGATGAATATATTTAGGATTATTTATCCAACCATGGCGTTTATCTTAATTAGTCATTAGAGGATGGACACAGTGGTCAAACTATAAGAGTATTTTTTAAATTAACATGTTTGTTCTTCCGGAATTCATTAAAAAAATCTAAAAGTAAGTTTTAGAAACAACAGGAAAAACTAAGTATTTTAAAATTCTTTATTCATAAACTTGATGCAAGTTTACAAATTGCTGTACATGGTCAAAATATCGTCAAATGGAAAGTGAAAAAAAAAGAAAATTAAACAAAAAAAAGTGGGATGAGCCAAAAGCAAGATTCAATCATCTCTGTTGGTGGCGGGAGAAACTCGAGGTAAACACAAACACACTCCGTCCGGGTCGGGAGCCTCGGACACTCCATCACGTCTTGGCTGTCGACCATAAAACTCCTTTAGTTTCTCCTCTGATTTGTTGTTTGTTTACTTTTAAGAGGGATTCCTCTTACGGTCTGTTGTGGGACACTTTTAAAACTGAAACCTGAATCCCTCCCTTATGAACCTCATGTGTTCCTGTAGCACTTCTGCCAAGACCATTGGTGGCAGCTACGCAAACAATCTGGAAATGCTTATTTACACTAAAACTGGGAGTAAACAAAGCAAGTATTACAGTGGATATCGAAGAGGTCATGATGCTACAGAAATCCCCAGTCTTAGGGTTTCATGGTCTGAATCACAGACAAACGAAAAAGTTTTATCTTCAGATCTTTGCTTGATGAGCAGCCTAAACATGCGTCCAATGGAGCCTTAACTAGAAAAACCCAGATCACAAAACAATCGAATACCTGAGGAGCCTTTTGAGAAAATGCTTTGATGACGGACAGATAAAACTGCAAAAGAACCATCAAGAATGAAAGACGGTGTTTTCTGTTCTAAGAGGCCAGGAGGACTCGAGTGCTGCAGCACAAAATGTTCAAAAATGTGATTATTTTTTCTAAATTTCCATCCCAGCCAACCCTTAATAACTGTAACAGAGCGTAACATCACGGCGGCAAAGAGAGTCACGAAGACGTTGGGCGTTTAGCCGCTGAAACGAGACGGAAGGAGCCGGATCTGAGCTGCGTCTCACGAGTCTGACAAGGTGTGGCTGTTAAATAAGAAACAAAAACAGCAACGGTTCAGTTGTTTTAAAAGAGACGGAGATCAGAGCCAAAGATGGAGGAAGCTGGGAATGATCGCCTGATGTATGGACAAGAATTTTTACCTGCAGAAAAACACTAAATCTTAAGTGTTTGTCTAGTTTGTGGTGGAAATGTTTCAGTACCTTAAAACAAAACTTACACCTTTTTTAGTTTTAGAAGGCTATAACATCGTTTCATGTAAAATATTCTTAAATATGATGAAAACTAGTAGTTCTGTTGGCATTACTTTTTCCACAATTTTTAATTTCCTCTAAATGGAAAAAAAAAACCTCCCAATGGAAGCAGAATATTTCTTTATTCTTATTGAATAAACATCGACTAAAAAGCTAAAAAGCTCCTGTGTCGTGTTGAAATGTCACCTGCACATTTTAATTTTGTCCTGTTTCAAGTGTGAATGTAGATGTTGGAACTGGAAACCAGACAAAAATACTTTTGTCATCTGCATCTTTTACACTTTCAGAATAATTTTACGGCTGGTTAAAGATAGCTTTAAATAATAATGTCTCCTCTAGGAGGTATTTAGGGATGTCTGGAGACCTGAAACAAGAGTATAATTGAAGGTTTGTAGATAATCGGGGATTTAATTAAATTACACATCAGATTTCAAGACTTTAATGCTAATTTTGTTTTACTTTTACTACTAAAAATGTGTATATTCAGATCATTTGAATTCATTTTCAATAGAATTAAAAGAGTGTAATCATTTAATAGCCACACTTTGTTTGAACGAGACGATGAATATCAGACAGACTCGAGCTCAGAAGAAGCGACGTTGACGGACCTTTAAAGAAATTAAATAAATAAAAACACTAGATGGGACTTCTGTACAACATGCTGAGCATTTTAAAGGGAGAGCACTTCGATGTTGGCAGAAACCTTTACAGCCACAAACAGAAAAGTCCACCAATGGTTTAAGGGGTGAATCCAACTTCAGGCTGCCTAGGATTGCTTGCATATCTTCTCATAAAAAAAAAAACCTTCCTATTATCAGCTGAGCTTTTTTCTAAAACACTGAAGCATTTTTTTATCCTACACTTCATACATTTCAGGAGGAGCAGATCATCTCGCCTTTCAAATATGCTTCCAACTTCTTAAAATCGGCTCTTTTATTGTCTAGGATATCCAACATAACAAAAACAACAAGTTTCAAACAATGTCTAAAACAATATATGCATTTATGTACCTTTTAATTAACAAAAGAAAAAAAAGAAATAGTCAAATCACATTTAATTTAAAAACTGGTGCAATGAGGCACCACTTCAAGAGCTTCGGTTTTGATCTTTTAGTTTTTTTTAAAAGAAAAACGTCATTTGGACGAGAGGATAAGTGACTGCGGGGTCGGCGTCGCCGGAGCAGCGAATCTCCCACATCTGCAGGAAGAAAGAAACTTCTCCTCTCTTTTCCGAAAAACAAAAGGGAACGGGGAAAGTGTTACCCTCGTACTTCTCCTCCTCACTCGAACTCTTGAGGGGGAAAAACGACACCAGAGTTTTGTCATTTCCAGAGCGGGGCGAGAGAATACTTGTCAGATGAGGCAGCGAGATGGTTTCTTTGAGAAAGACGATGTATTCCCAACGAGTCAGAGAGGGATGATATTCTGAAGAAAACAAGATGACCCAAAGACGTGTTCCCAGTGCATAGGGGAGGCGGCTCCTTATCCATCCTCTTTAGGTGGTGTGTACCAGCCTAGAACCACAACAGAAAACGCTTATCGGTCGAAACAAAAGCGGATTAAGGCTCTAAATTTACTTTATGGAATAGAAACCAACCGTTCTTTTCATGGATCTGCACGAGGGATTTGTACGACTGTTGTGCTCTGGCAAGATTGTACTGGTTCTGAAACACAAAAGGCAGAAAGTAAATCAACAGCTTTTGGTTCAGAACTACAAACTGACTTTAGACTACAAACTCATTTTTATGTGATAGACTCGGTATGACATATTGACCAGTTTTTTTCTATCATAGATCTATTACCAGTGCCAAAGTTCACAACCTGGGATGTTATTACAATCTAACCCTGATTTATTCACCTGAGCTGACCTGTCTGGGTTTTTTGGCCTTTATGAATCAGTTTATGTACTAATGTTCTTGATTATGTTCCCTGGTTCTGGCTTTCTTGTGCGTCTTTCTTAAGGATCCGATTATTCTGAGCTAGAACTTGCAGTCATATTAAATGTCAAATTTATGTTTAATCTTTATAGAAGCTACACCTAGTCTTGAGACTAAAATTATGAAGCCAACAACTCAACGCTCCTCTCCTGCTAGTAAAGAAAGTACCCCAGCATCAGTGTTCTGCTCATTTTGTGTGTCAGCTCAAGTCTATTCAAGCTTCCAGCAGGTTCTGCTGGAGGTTTCTTCCTGTTAAAGGGGATTTTTATTTCTCTCCACTGTCGCTGCATGCATGCTCAGTAAGAGGGTTGCTGTAAATCAACGACACAGCGAAAACTGTCGCCTACTGTCGCTGTGTTTTGGTCCCGGGGGCGTGAACGCTCCAAGTCAATGACTCGACGAAATTTTCCTCAAACAGAAAAAAAACTAATTTAAAAAAATTAACAGAACTGTTGGATAGAGATGTTTGCTTAGACTGAAATCTTTCTCCTCAAGTACATTTAGATGATGCGTGAACATGTTCTTTAAAAATAAACTTGACCTGCTTATCACACCTCACTGGATTTTATCACGGGGTGTCGAAATAAAATGGGACAAAAGCCAAAAGCATGCCACATTTTTCAGATTCACGTTTATAAAGCTAGAAACCAACTATGGTTTTCCTTCCATCTAACAACTACGCAATCCTGAGTCTTCTTTTTAAGTTTGTGGCAGTGTAACATGACAAAATCCAAGGGTTTGAATACTTCCTTGAAGGAAAAAGGGAGGAGTCTGTAAAAGTGAGCACTTGTGGGGTCAGCATGCCTTCTCTGACACAGAATCCAAATGTGACACCATACCTTATTGGCTCCAAACTGCACTCTGGCTTTGCCTTTAACCAGAGTTGCATTTATCTGCATAATTACAGATTCTATTGAGTAGGCACTGCTCCAGCCCTGAAAACAAACAAACAAACATGAAGCCAGCTCCATGGACATGATTTATAAACCAAACCTGCACATGAGGGAGACTCGTAAACACACCTGTTTAGTGAGAAGCTCCATGCACAATGCTCCTCCTCCTAGAACATAACTAGAGCACACAAAACCGTCCATGTTAATTATTGAAGGCACGGTAAGAAGCTTCAAAGTATAACTGGGACAGTAAAGTCAGAAACTGCATACTTACCCTCCGGAGAGCACAGGAGAGACGACCCGTACAAAAGGGGGATCAAAAGGAAAATTATCCTGTCAAACAGCAGAAAAATGTCAGATTTGGAGCATAAATTCCACATTTCAACCAAAAAAACAGGTAAAACGTTTCCACTTGACTCACTTTATAAGAGAAATTGAGCAGAATGAACTCCACTCCTTCCTTTTCTTTTAAAACCTGCAAGTCGCTATGCAAAGGACTGTCTGGATCTACCCTGAGAAGCAACAAAAGTCAGACCCAACAGATCACGCCGTCTTATCGGAGACAGATCATTAAAAAAACTGGAACTCACTTCCTTAACTTGACGTGCCATTCATAAAGGCTGTCACTGACTAGCTCGACTGAATAAATACCTGAGAAATGAAAAAATGAAACATTTATTTAGAATTTTATTTATTGTAAAATGTTGGTAATGAGAGATGCTAATGCTGATATTTACCGGTCTTGTAACTCTGTGACCTGTAGATCTCCCTGAGTTCCTTCATTAAGCGATCAGAGGCTTGAACTGATCCAGAGACGGCGCCCTGCAATATAGATGAGACCCTCAATGAAAGGCTTTCAAAAGGAACAGGGGTGTATGCGATTGTATGGGTAAATATTACGATGACAATATCAAGAGCGATATTTGATGGTTTTCTTCTTTACTCTCTTTTTAAACCATGCTCCAAATGAGGTTTAGCATTTTTTAATAGCTTTTACTGCAATGAGACTCTGTCCTACTGGCTATTTATTGCATCAGCAGGAAACATACAAATTCAGACCTATAAAATATACTAACAGTACAAAGAAAATGACGTGTAAATACATTGAGGTAAGCGGCCAGAGTAGATATAACAATAAACAGAGAATAACAACCTCTAGAGGAACAAAACATTTACATTCAAGTGATCTTGTCTCTGGTTTTTACGGATCTTTTCCAAGATGGCCAGATTTTCCTTTTCTATCCCGTCGTCTTCGGACTTCTTGCCCTCGGGAGGTTCCTCTTCTTTCATGTCGTAATGGTCCAGGTCTTGGTCCAGATCGATGTCCTGCTGTGACAGATTTAATCAAAACCAAGTTAAAAACAAAATTAACCGCGTAAGTCAGCTTTCATAATGCCAGCTTTGCTAAACGGTCAGAATGATGTGTAGGCACCTCTCCCATTTCCTCCTCCTCTTCCTCTTCTGATGTCACCTCGTCTGGTGGCCCATGCTGTTGTTGTGATTCAAACAAAGCAAGTCAATAAACGTTGAGTTTTTCATGTTAAACCAGCCCAGAGCTCCTGTTTTAGGGGCTTACCTTGCGCTGTTGTGTAATCGGGCCAGCAGGTAGAGGCTGGTCCAGCATTTCCACATCTGGATGTTGTGGCAGATTGTAAAGCCGACAGAGATCACAAATAAGCCGTTTCAACTGCTGAAGAAGCTAAAAAGCACAGAAAGACATCAAGAGCATTGATAAACGGGCAGTGATGGAACCTTGTTGCACATAAACATAAATATTAACATTAAAACAACATGACGACTAGTAAAAGATCTTTCTTTAGCACTTCAAAATAAAAGCATGCATACAAACATCTAATTGGGACGGACACATAAACACTTATTTTTGGAAATAAACTGTTTTTTCTTCCAAGATGTTATTAAGCTACGATCTCAAACATGAACCAAATGAGACTTCTACGTTGTCTCTGTGAGAAAGGTCAAGGGTTAACCAACGTACCAACGTGCTTCCTTTTCTCACATCCTCCAAGCGCTCCAACACTTCAGCCAGGCTGGGATCGTCGGAGTCAACAAACCATATCGGGGGAGTCGAAGGATACGACTCCTGTAAGACCAATAAGACGGAAATTTAGCGGCAGCTGATCGTTTCAAACATCCAACATCAAACATTTCACATACGTCGTTGCTTCTGACTGATTATTTAAAGTTAGTATCTCAATAAAGTATAAGAAAACAAAAAGAGTTTAAATATTAAGTTTATATATGTCAACAAATGTGAAACTGCAACAGCATAACTTTGATCAGTTTATGGTTAAATTAAGCATAAAAAGTTAATTTACAAACCAAGAGAAACTGAAACACAATGATATGCCAAGAATGGGTGTTATGGATCAAAAATGTTATCACGATATCTTGTGGTACTTTCATGATAACCATAAAAAAAACTATAACAAACTATAATCATGAAAAGCAAACCATTTAGAAATTTAAAACAGGATTCTTTAGGATATTAGTTACATAAATAAGTGTGATTTCTATCACTAAAGAGCACAAAGTAACTGCATTTTATCATATTGTTTAAAGTTATTGATGTTCTAAAGGAACAAACTGTGGGCAACAATTCAAATTCAGTTTTCAAACATTACTAACCTTAATTCATAATTGTTAAAATGTATTAAAGTTCTTATTGTGATTATTAAACATAATAAAAAACTTTTATTTTACAGCTACAAGATGGAACTGGTTAGAGATAAAATGACAGTGAGTGAAAAACACGGCTATGAATTAAAGGAGACACGTTTCCGCTGCTGGGACACTCCTCCCTTATAGTTTTATTTAAATTAACAACAAAATATATATTAAAGTAGCGTAAACGTTCAAAAACAACCAGGTCCTGCAGCTACTTTTGAATTCTGCGTTGATCCAACCTCGTGCTGTAGGAGCTTCTCTCATATTTAGAAGTTAAAATATGGAAAGGAGCGTGTTAATAAAATAAAAACACCTGCAGAGCGTCGCAGGAGAATATAATAGAAGCTTGTTTGTAGCACAAGCACATTTATGCGCTATGTTGTGAAGCTAACGCCAGGGCCTGGACCTTATGTGATAATATTGGTAAATATTGCGACGGCGATATCAGATGCGATAAATATATATGCCTGGCTTCATCTTTCCTCTCCTTCTAACGGGTGCTATTAGTATTTTTTTGGTGATCTCACCTACGTCTAGTGTGAGCTTTTGCTCAACCTCAAAACTATTAACCATTATCAATATTTCCACGGCACATTGTGCAGCTCCAGTATTTTAGTTTACAGTGTTAAAAAATGCTGATGCGCATTAGTATGATTGGAGTATGAATTGGTAGTTAATGGATTTTGTTTATTGAAGAGCACGATCAAAATTCTGGTTTTCAGCAAAGATGGCGACATTTACATAAAAATAGAGCGAGTTTATTTCATATATTTGAACCAAATGTCTCTTCCCACACAGCCACCCACTGAACATGACGATTCGTCTTCAGCGCTGTAGAGAAATAGCACCTTCAGCATGAATGAAAAGTAGCTGCGAAGCTCCAATTATATCTGTAGTTTCAGTAAACTTAGGTTTATAGTATTTAGGAGAAGTGAGAGAAAACCTTCAGGCTACGACATGAATGTGAAGAAATCACCCTAAACTTAATTTAATTAAGTTCCCTTTGTGGTAAATAAAGTCTTTTTGATTTGATTAAACAAATCAGTCTACAACCATGTTCAATAAAGAAGACCTGGGCTAATACAGTAAGAGATTAAATTAATTATTT
Organism: Orestias chungarensis; assembly: GCA_032876305.1. NCBI lineage: Eukaryota > Metazoa > Chordata > Actinopteri > Cyprinodontiformes > Cyprinodontidae > Orestias > Orestias chungarensis. Next base: position 783,448 of record JAVLVB010000013.1, read on the forward strand.
TTGAGACTTTGCTAGAGATTACCTTATATTAACTACTTTGACTGGGTTACAGTCATTGGAACAAGCAGTTCTGATTTAAATATTTCCGACAAGCTCTGTTAAGTCATCAAATTACATATAAAAGGGTTTAACGGTGCTGTTGAATCGGCTTAGGTCATATTCACATTTAGAAATTAACATAAACGGCACAAGTAAGTTCTACACTCTTCAAAAAATTGGGATGCTGTTGCTGGATTTTTAAATAAATCACTTTTTTTATAGTAGCTACATTTATTTTAGTCTTGATGAGCACAAATTACTTTGAGTCGCTCTACGTCTAAAAAATAATCAAAAATTAGTTTACAACAGTTTTCACAATTCTTCATTTTTTTTTTACAGTAGAGCTGATGATGATCAGAAAAGGAAAACGTGAGACTGAACAGTGACCGAGAATTACGCAACGACACCAAGGAATCGGTTTGGATTCTGTGGAAATTACGGAAAACTTTTGCTTCTTCACAACCTTTTTAGTGAATGTTGAATTCTCTGTAAATATTAACATTTCTGTGGAACTAAATGCAGCAATTTTGGCCATAATTAGAAAGTATTATTAAAAAAGCAAACAAGAAATCATTACAGACAATATTACTCTTACGTTATTTTAACTCTGCCGTTACATCTTATGAAGCACAAATAAAAAAAACGTCTTGTGTGAAATCAAACTGTGTCAGTAAGTCTAGGAGTCTTATTTTTTTAGTTCAGGGTGAAAACATTTACACGCTATTAAGATAGATTTTCTCTAAATATGGCATAAAACAAATGTACCCAAAATGAACCTTCACATGGTTCCAAATAGTAATATGATCACTTTGCAAAGCTGTTTTTCTAACTTTTTATCAGATCACTAAAGTTTTTATTGACCAATCATCTCAAATGTTAGACAAAAATACATCTGAACAATTAAAACATGACAGCCTTGTACTGTAATGCTATTAAGTATTGGTGCAGCAATTAGTCAGTCAGATATTTAACGGAAACAGCACTAATATCAAACTTCTACCACAAACTATCCGCTTTGGCTTAACCTTAGAATATCAGAAAACCTTTTAAAGTGGCATCAAGATGTAATATTATGCAGTCCTGTAGTCACATTTTCAATGAATAAAGAACAGAGACCCTAAATTATTGTAATGGGCACTATTTAAATAAAATAGGTTTTTTTGTGCTAATATACTGAATAGATAACACTTTGGATACAAAGCTACACAGTTTGAAAACTCAACATTTGAATTAAATCAAAACAATTTATAGTGTTTATTCCAACTAGACGTTCATTAAACAAATATAATATAATGCATTTATTAAAAATTTAAACTGATTAAATTACTCGATCACAGCAAGTAACTGGACTAGTTATTGTAGGTTATGGTGGAAACAATTAGCTTTTGTGAGCTCTCGTCTAAATACAAGCAAATAGCTCCACCTTTTCCTTTCAGCTGGTTTGTTATTTAAACTAAACCATTGTTGTGCTTCAGTGTAACAACAATGAGCAACAAAAAAAACTAAACAAAACAAAACAACAACAAGTCTGCTTGTGTCCCACAACAACAAAAACAAACAAGGGAGTGAAACCTAGAAACTGGTGAGATATTTGTGCAAAGAAAGAAGGATGTGGTCAGGATGGCATGGAGCTTCTTCATCTGCTGCTATGACAACGGGGACATTCAATTCTTACATCTACCGTCCAAACGTAAAGGTTCTCAACACGCGTTTAGTTTAAAATAAGCACAATTCAGACGTGAAAAGTCATCTAATAACCGGTGACGCGATGTGAGATCTGTTCTTTGTGTGGTCAAATGAACAAACCCAGGAAACCTTCCTGTTTACGTGTCTGCATTCACTGCATCGTTGTTTTGTGACGAATTAAAGAGTCTGGTGACACACAACCGCTGTAAATACGTGCCAAAAAGTTGGATAATGGGATCCGTCTATTTACTGGAAAGATAGAAAACAACATTCCATCGAACCGCTTCTGTAAGATTAGAACGACGTATTCGTTCAAAATGTGTAATTACGACACAAAATACTTATACGCCAAACCCAGTCTGACTATTAATCACGCTGAATTCCTTTTGGATTAAAAAGAAAGTTGTGTTTTAACCGGTAACGCAGTTATTTGGGCTAACAGAGGAGCTAGCGTTAGTTTCAGTTAAGATGCTAGCAGAAGCTAGCAGAAGCTAACCGTTAGCGTTAGTTTCAGTTAATATGCTAGCAGAAGCTAGCAGAAGCTAACCACTAGCGTTAGTTTCAGTTAATATGCTAGCAGAAGCTAACCGCTAGCGTTAGTTTCAGTTAAGAAGCTAGCAGAAGCTAACCGCTAGCGTTAGTTTCAGTTAATATGCTAGCAGAAGCTAACCACTAGCGTTAGTTTCAGTTAATATGCTAGCAGAAGCTAACCGCTAGCGTTAGTTTCAGTTAATATGCTAGCAGAAGCTAACCGCTAGCGTTAGTTTCAGTTAAGAAGCTAGCAGAAGCTAACCACTAGCGTTAGTTTCAGTTAATATGCTAGCAGAAGCTAACCGCTAGCGTTAGTTTCAGTTAAGATGCTAGCAGAAGCTAGCAGAAGCTAACAGCGGCGTCGTTACCACCAGACGTTTTAAAAAGTGAATTCAACTACAGTATGTTATTTTTTAACCAACATTTTTTATATGAATTTTTAATGTCATATTTCTGAGTGTCAACAAGAAAGAAATGCCGTGTGTCGTCCCGTAAACACGGTGGAGTGCTCGGGTTCCAGGTGATAGTCCGGGTCGCTAGCCCTCCCGACTCACCGTGATGTTGCAGTGGATGATCAGCAGCTTCTCTCTCGTTACGTTGAACTGGCAGCTCAGCTCGTCAGGTTTCCAGTCGATTATTCGGAACCGCTCGTGGTTGGGGTCAAAAATCGACTCCAGGAACTTGAGCTCGGCCTTCAGCCCCGACACCGACATCTTCTGCTCATCTCAAAGCGCCCAGGCCGCTGGTTGGAGGGGAAGTCAGGGCGGAAGGCGAGCGCGCGGCGGCGTCGGCTGCTCGGATCTCGCACGTTAGCGTGAGAACAACAACAAAGAGGCCGCGGGACGCAAACCCTCAATGCGCATTAGTCACATTAAAAATAGTTAAAATTGATGCTTAACATAATAAAACAAAAAAAAAAATCACAATACAGACAAATTGTAATAGAAAGTGTGGAGGGTTAATAGAAAAAATGTTTTTTGTTACAGCTTTTATTCCAAAGTGTAATAATTAAGTAAAATTGTACATAGAGGTACGTTACATGTTGCATATATGAATGTATTCTCTCCATAAAAGGGACACCTGGCATTGTGTTGGCTCTGCTGCCAGCAGCTCAACACTCTCCTCCTGCTATTTACTGTCTACTTTTGTATAACGTAGAAATTACACCTATAATAGTTTCTCTGCTTATTTTATTTATTTATCTGTTTTCCGTCTTCTCAAATCCCCAGTCAGTTGTGGAAGAGGGCTGCTGGTTCTGGTTTCTTGCTGTTAAAGGGAAGTTTTTCCTCTCCACTGTGGCTACATGCATGCTGTATGAGCGATTGCTGAAAAATCAACTAAAGAACACGAGGGATTGGCTCGTCCAGGAGGAGAGAACGCTGCAACTCAATAGCTGCTATCTGCTGTTTTTAGCCCATGCTGCAACAGCTGCTCACTTTCTGCAGAGTCATCTCCAACAGACATCCAAACCTCATGTTGCAATAAAATATAAAAATGTGCAAAGAGACATTTATGGAATGGATTTGATTTCCCTTTGGGATAGATAAAGTAGTTTTGGTTTAACTGATTGATAAATTGATTGTATTGAGTATGATGCTTGGTGAAGAGTTAGTTGTGACGGGGGAATGTTTTTCAGGAGTGAGGCTCAGTTTATTATTTCCAACTTGATCGAACACTAATTATTGCAGAGCGTGTCAAGCCAAGTCTGCTCGTCCAACATTAGTGTCTGACCTTAGAAATTCTCTCCTACAAGAATGGTCAGAAAAACCCTCTGAAACCTAGTGGGAAGTTGAATCTTTTTTAGTTGCAGTGTTTTTTTCTTAACCTCTATGGATTAAAAATTCAGAGAAGTGAAAATGACAAATCGGCATATTAGTTTTATTTTCTGAACAAAATTACTGAAGTTAATAAAGTTTTTGCCAATATGAAGAAGTTATTAAGATGCACATCTTTCCTTCAGCAACTTTACACTTGCAATCTTTATAAACTCCCCACTTTTCAAAGCCTCCAAAACACTTTTAATGCTAAAATGATTGAGTAAATGTGTTTAACATGAAAAGTAGCTGTTTTATAACCATTTGATAAGAAAATATTTATTCCAGTATAACCAGCTGGAAAATGCTGACATAGAAAAAACATACAGAGCAATGAGCTGAAATGAAAATGGTGAAGGCTCAATAGGTTTCTTTAGTATGAAATGTATTGGTTATTATTTAATGACTTATATTTGTAGAAACCTTTTATTTTTGGTTAAGTTGCTTTGAGATCAAGAATATTCTACTGAAAAAAATTCTAACACTAATTCAATTACTTTTAGAGGAGATTTCTTCCTCTCTGATGGTTAAAGATATTCTGAACATTATTTCAAATTAAAGACAACAGAGAAATATAGCTATTCCTAAATGACTATATTGTTAATGAAGACTTCATATCATGAGAAGTATTATTATGTATGAAGATGCAGTTTCCCTAAAAACCCTAAATATATGAAGAATAAAGATTAACTAACATTGACAGTAAGTGAGGAGATTATTTGGAGAGAAAAAAGCAAAAACTACCTTACTTCCTTAAAACTGCTTCAACATTTTAATTTATTTATTTATTTTGCTTCAACAATTTAGTGTTTAATTTATGGACCATGTCGGAAGATCTGCTTTGCATAACATTACCACTAGGTGGCGACAAAGGCCACCGTTTCTGTGGTAAACAAACCATGAACCAATGGAAACAGTTAATAACTCAACTATTATTGACACACAAACAAGCTTTTACTGGGCAGCCGAGGAGAACAGACTGTTTTCACATGCTGATGTTTATGTAGCTTAGAACCAGATTCAGGTAAGAATTTTAAATATTACAACATTTAAAAAACAAAGTAAGTGAAGCAGGAAATTAAATGTGGGTCAGTTTAGTGACCCGTCTTATGCAAGTGTTAAAGTCCAGTGTATCATAAAACATGTTCATATAAATTCATACATTATTCTTCAGTTTACAATATTTGGATTTCATTCATGTCTTTATTCTATGTACTAAAGAAGATGATGATTTTAAAGAGATTTCATAAAAACCCATCACAGAAACAGGTTTAACCAAGAAAACAATAAAATATGTGACTTTTATTTTACTTGTGTCAGTGTTCAAAAGTTGATATTTGTCTGGTTTAATTTAAAGTTTCAACTATTTTAATTAGAAATGATAGCTCAGATTTGAAACTGAGATTTGAGGCTGTTAAATGGAAAGGGTATTATTACTATACATTACAAAATTAAAGTCACTGTAAAGATGATTGTTTAATGCAGTATCAGAAGATAAATGTTTGCTGCAAAGCTGAAAACCTACAAAGGCGGCAGTTAAGAGGCCTTTGGTTACTTTTGGGGAGAATCAGTTGTGTTGTGGACACAGCAAAGGAGTGAAAGAAGGTGAAGAAGGGGTGGATATGGATGCATCCCTGAGTTGAATGAATTCTTTATGATTAGGCCTCTGAAAGCTTGCCTATGTTCCAGCTTGGTAATATGAGTGTTTGGATTCAGTTGCGCTCCAGCAGGCATTCATCCAGAACTTGGACAGTGGCATGAGAGTAAACACACAACTAAAGTTTATCAATTGTTTAGAACAAATAAAAGTCACACTTGTGTTAATATAATGGAAATAAATGTGTAAAAGTTCAAAGGATATGACTCTCTATGAAGGAAATTGTTTTGGAGGGGTATAATAATGTTTGGGGTATAATAATTGTTAATTTCTAAATGCTACATTGTCGCCAATAACCACAAAGATATTTGCCTTGCTGATTTGACTCCATGTCTCTTGAAGGTATTCTTTGATCATCATGAAGACGCCTCATTCCTCTTCTCTTACCTTTGCTCTTCTCTTAGTGCAATTATTGATCACATCTGGGGGCAAAATTCTGGTATTCCCATTGGATGGAAGCCACTGGGTAAACATGAAAGTGATCATAGAGGAGCTGCATGCCAGGGGCCATGAGATCACAGTGCTTCGGCCCTCAGATAGCTGGTACATCAAAGAGAAAAGCCCCCTCTACACCTCAGTGACTCTTCCCTGCCACGGAGGATTTGAGGAAAACTTTGACACATATTTATCTCAACAGCTAGAGATTCGTCTTCAGATTAAGCCTGAATTTTTTGGTCAAACATCTGGAATCATTTTCAAATGCAACGGGTGATAATTAGTCAGTTCTCGGACTTCCATAAGAAAGTGGGTGAAGTAATGACACACATGTTTGAAAATGATGAGCTGATGCAATATTTGCATGCTGCCAAATATGACATGGTCCTGACAGACCCTGGCATCGGTGGAGGTGCGATGCTGGCACGGAAACTCCATCTTCCTCTTGTGTTTAATGTGAGATGGACCATTCAGGGTGAAGCTCACCTCCTCATTGCTCCCTCCCCTCTCTCATATGTTCCCTTCACTGCAACCCAGCTCACAGATAGAATGAATTTCCCTCAGCGATTGAAGAATGTTTTGAGTTACTTCATTGGTACGTACACACTCTCACACATGACAGAACCTACCTACAGACCACTCGTTCAGCGCTTCTTTGGCACTGATGTGGATTACTCAACGTTTTTTCTCGATGCAGATATCTGGCTCATGAGAAACGACTTTGTGTTTGAGTTCCCTCGTCCAACAGTGCCTAATGTTGTCTACATGGGAGGGTTTCAGTGCAAGCCCTCAAAATCCCTCCCTGCCCACCTAGAGGAGTTCGTCCAGAGCTCTGGAGATCACGGGGTTGTCGTTATGACCTTGGGGACATTAGTGAGCAACCTTCCTCAGAGTATCTCTGAAGAGATAGCTCTAGCATTTGCTGAGCTGCCTCAGAAGGTTATCTGGAGGTATATCGGACAAAAACCAAACAACCTAGGCAACAACACGCTACTGGTCAAGTGGCTTCCACAAAATGACCTCTTAGGCCATCCTAAAACACGAGCGTTTATCACCCACGGAGGCACCAACAGTGTTCAGGAGGCGATATACCACGGCGTTCCCGTAGTTGGACTTCCCTTGTTTTTCGATCAGCCTGATAATCTGTCAAGGGTCAGTGCAAAGGGAGCTGCGGTGATTGTAGATATCGCCATGCTCGACAGGCATATCTTCAAAGAGGCTCTCATGACAGTTATCTATAACTCCACCTACGGAGATAACATGCGGACTCTCTCAAAGCTGCACAGAGATCAGCCAATGAAACCTCTGGATCAGGCTGTGTTTTGGATCGAGTACGTCATGAGACACAAAGGAGCTCACCATCTGCAGACACGTGGCCATGAAATGTCCTGGTTTGTTTACAGCTGTGCTGATGTGTTTGCAGTTTTGTCGGCAGCAGCTCTTCTTGTAACGTCCATCTGGATTTCAGTTGTTAGGTTACTGTGGAGGAAGATTTTCACAGGGAAAAAAATGAAACACCAGTAATGTAAAAAAATAAATAAATAATTGTTGTGGGACATTTTTATTAAATTGTGATTATTATGCATTAAAAAAACAAACATCTAAAACCAAAAAAAATGGTATTTATTATTTTTATGTGATTTTATAAATATTTTCAAGTTAAGGGTATGATTCTTTATGATGTTGCCGTTCTCCATTTAAAGCACATATAATGCTTGGACAGATCATTTAAATACTCCTTTACTGATGAAGGATAGCAGTTTAGTTCTTACCAATGAATCAATGAAACTAACCAAAGGACATAAGTTTATAAGTGAATTATTTGTATTGTTATAAAATGTTTGGGTGATGGTGTGTTATTAAAAAAACTGTATGCAATGAAATTTTTTTTTCTTAGCATTTAAGAATCCAGAATCAAGAATCAGTTTATCTATAGCGCCAATTTAAAACAGATGTCGTCTCAAGGCACTTTCAAGAAAATCAAATAAAAATCATAGATGCATCATTATAAATAAGTTTGAAACAGTTTCCAATCTAAGGAACCCCAGCAGATTCAGTCATTGACTTGCAGCATTCACTCCTCTGGAATCAGCAGACAGAAACAATGGTTTGTGTTGTCGTTGACTTTACAGCAATCCCTCATACTGAGCATGCATGTAGCGACAGTGGAGAGGAAAAACTCCCCTTTAACAGGAAGAAACCTCCAGCAGAACCAGGCTCAGTACAAGCAGCCATCTGCCACGACCG
>JAVLVB010000013.1:797031-820057 GCA_032876305.1 Orestias chungarensis
AACCACCAGTAAACCTGCAGTCTGAGAGCAAAGTGCTCTGTTAGGGACATAAGGAGTAATCAGATCTCTGATATACGATGGAGCTTTATTAGTGAGGGCTTTATATGTCAAAAGAAGAATCTTAAAATCTATTCTAAGTTTGACAGGGAGCCAATGAAGGGAAGCTAAAATTGGGGAGATATGATCTCTCTTTTTAAGTTTTATCAGAACTCCTGCTGCAGCGTTTTGGACCAACTGTAGACTTTTAATTGCATTTTGTGAATTTCCTGCTAATAAAGAGTTACAATAGTCCAGCCTTGAAGTAACATATGCATGGACTAGTTTTTCAGCATCTGTCCTAGAGAGAACATTCTAATTTTTGCTATATTCCTAAGGTGAAAGACGGAAATCTTACAGACCTGTTTTATATGGGACTTGAAAGACATTTCCTGATCAAAAATAACAGCAAGGTTCTTTACATTGTCACCAGACGCAGACCTGATGCTATCCAGGTCAAGTGGCTGACTAAGCAATTTGTTTTTTAGGGGTTCTGGTCCAAAGATAACAACTTCTGTCTTTTCAGAGTTCAAGAGCAGAAAGTTTAAAGTCATCCATACTTTTATGTTATCTAGACATGCCTGTAATCTACCAAACTGAGTGGATTCATCAGGATTTATAAATAAATACAGTTGTGTATCATCAGCATAACAGTGGAAATTAACACCATGATGTCTGATGATTTTACCAATAGGGAGCATGTATATAGTAAATAGAATCAGGCCAAGTACAGAACCCTGTGGTCCTCCACAAGTAACCTTACAATGCGGAGAAGATTTTTCATTTAGATAAACAAACTGGGATCTATCAGACAAATTTGATTTAAACCAGCCCAGTGCTGTACCCTTGATCCCCAAAGTGTGTTCGGGCCTTTCTATGAACAACAGACTAAATAAACTAATGGAGGGACATGGAGCACACAAAAGGGAAGAGAGACCCGCACAGAGAACCAGGCGAGCAGAAAGGGGTGAGGACTGGAATGAGGAAGGAGAATAGAGCAACAACAAGAGGTAAGGTAATGTAATAATCCAGCAAGTAGTGAATGAAAGAACCAGGCTTAAATACGGAGGAGAAGGAGGTGGAGCAGTGGAGAAGATGACCAGAAAATTAGAGACAGGTATAAGTGATAATGAGACTATAGACCATCACGAACCACACTCCATACCAGTGAGTGGCGGTAATGCTACTAGAAGTTTGTTGCCAACCGCCAATACAATCCAAAAAGAAGAAGAAGATAATGAGACTCAGGTTGAGGAAAAACACACACACAGAGAAAAAGAGGAACACAGAGAAGGGGGAACTGGAGAACACAGAAAACAAAGACTCAACTAAATAGAAAATAACCTAACGAAAAATTTTGTTCTTGTGGGAAGAACTTTTGCTTATGTGGTGTGAATTAATCCAAACGGAATGATGTACTTTAAAAGAGCCCTGTTTCATAAATGCCTGCTATTCTGCTCTGTGTTTTGCTTGTTAGTGAACTGCAAGAGGCTCTTTTAGCTTAACGCCAAGTGAACTAAACTGTTATTTTTCACACCTTCCAGGTATTTATAGTTAAGGCCTTCCTCTGGTGGCATCTGCGTCTTGCTGCGCTCTTTGATCTGCATAGCTGTTTGAGGTTAGGGTTGCATCGCTGAATGTGTTGGTGTGATGCAGCTCAGATGCTAAGATGCCTTGCACCTGGTTAACTTCTCGTTTTTTTCAATTCCTGAAACAAAAGAACTATAAAAACAATTTAACCTACTGTAACCTGACTGTAAGCTCGCGACACATTCATATTCTGGAGGGTGTTTCCTATCTTTTGTGGTCTTTGGTAAGAGGCAGGGTCATCAGGTTTGGACTGAGCAACACAACACTTCTTATATACATTTACCTCTAAAAGCATTTTAGAGCAATCAAGAGTCCTGTTTTTAAACTCCTCAGACTCTCAGTGCTTCTGACATGAGAGCAATTAGAACCAGCTGTCTTTTAATGAATTAAGAGCATGATAAACCAGATATAATACAGAAAATAAAAAGTTAAATTCAACATCTTAAAGGTTACAGAAATAATAAATAAAACTCAACAACGGCCAAGAAAATTGGGAAAAATGTTTCCTTTCAGAACTTCTTGAGACTTATCTGCGTCTCTTCTGTTTTGGAGAATTAAAAGCTTCTATATAATATTTATAAACTTGCTGACTAGTAGTTGCTGATTCCATTGAATAAGTTATTATGGACCTGGGAAGCAGCAAAAACATGCTGAACAAGGTTTTCCTGTGGATTTGAACGTGGAAACATAAAGTTAACAGAGGGCAGGAGATACAGTTGTGAATTTAAATAGTTTATCAGAGAGTAAAAATAAGATATAACAGAGCATATATGCAAGAAAAAATAGCAACGTAATTGACAAACAAACAAAGACATGACACATTTTTACATGATTTACACAACTTTAAACAACTAAATCTTAGGTGAGAATAGATTTGGTAAAAATACAGGCTGTATAAAAATAATAGGACATCAGTTTAAAACATAAATGCTTTGGAAAATTATATTTTTCCATTTTTACACAAGAATAAGAAGTCCACAACACAATTAAAAAAACGTGATGTTAATAAGACTGAAGGAGAAGTTATGCAAGGAACCAATTCACAGCTTGTAATTACTTAACTTAGCCTTATTTAGTCATGGTTGGCATCCTGTTTAAACGAGAAAGGTTATGCATGACTTCTAGCAGCTAAAACAAATCTATGCAAATTAGATGTCAGTCGCATGTACATCCTGGCAAACCACAGGGGATACAAGCTGCACGTGAAGCAAAAAAAAGCTTCCTGTCTATCTTAATCTTCATGTTTGTATTCAGGCACTAGCTTTGTTCACCTCTCAGGGTTTGTCTAGCGTTTCTCTGGGCCTTTGGTTTTTATCCAACATCTTGTGTTAATTTTTCCTGATGTTTCCATCATTTGGGATCAAGGTCAATTCAGAGATCTGTCATGAGATGCTGGATTCATTCTGGGGAATGTTTTAACAGCGTACACTTAAGATCTTGCCTGGTTTCTGTTTCATGTATTCGTGTCCCTCCAAGGCAGAATGCAATGCCGTGTAAACGAAATTAAACCTACGTTTCTCAACCCTGTTCCTCAGGGACCACCATACTCCTTGTTTTAGGTGTTTCATTTTCTCCTACACACCTGCCCTGAATAAATGGGTGATTAAAAACATGCAGGAGCTAATGTTCTCATCTAGAACAGAGATATTTAAAACATACAGGACAAAAGTCCCTCAGGAAAAGAATTAAGATACACTGACTTAAGGTAATATTGATGGGTGCTGTAGGTGATCAAGCTTGTGTCAGTGTGAGTTTCTTTCAGCCACTTCTCCAGTTGGCCACAGGGGGTCAACCAGTGATCCTCCTCTGCGGGAGCTCCTTCAACCCCAGGTGCGCCTGGTTGGCGCTGATGAGCTGAGCCAGTATAAGAGGAGTGGTGGATCAGCTACTCGTCGCCTGAGTGTTTGTTTAATCCCGGTAAAATCTAGTCTCAGTGCCAAACTTTAGTGTCGCAAGCTTTTGAATGTTCCTCGTTGTGTCTCCTGTTGTTCCCCGTTTTTGTAAAAAAATGTATTTGCTACTTTGTTTTTCCCACGCCTCTAACAACTGTTGTGTTCACCTCAGGTTACCTTCATCTCCAGAACTCAAATCCACCTCAAGATCCTCTCTGGTTTCCCTCGTCCATCTGGTTCCCACTCCTCTTGGCTCAGCTCGGTCTTCCCGCTCCAGCATAACTCCATCAGCTGCACTAACCCCCTGGACTACAGCTTCACCGTCTCCGCTGAAAGAAACTAGCCACTCACTCCTCCCTGGCGACAACAGTTCACTCCATTCAAGTAAGGTCGTTCCCTTCATTTTCTCTCACCCGTTTGTTGTTTCTCACCTTGCTTGTCCTCAACCTCAGAGGCTCCCGGTCTCCCACGTCGTAGAAGTTCCCAGCTCCCTGCCGTTTACTGCCGCCCCACTGTCTCCCGTTCCTCGACACTCGTTGCTGTTTGCCCGTTGCTGTCCACCGCCGGATCCCCTTCCCCTCTTCAGTCTAAAAAAACATATTTGTAAATATCTCCTGAGAGCTCTCTTTTCATGTGGGTCAGAAGCTTAAATAATATGACAGCTTGGAGTTTTGGTGATGGTGAAGCAGATAAACTAGTTTTCAAACACTAATATTATCAAAAACAAAATCATGGGAAGAAAGTTTGATGTCAGATTGAAGTTTTTTTAGACTTACATATGTTTGGACAGTTAGAGGGATTCCTTCATTAAGAGTTAAAGGATTTTTTTAGGATGGATTTTTAAACAATATTTCATTTGGATATCAAGTTTGTCCAACTCAAGAGAGGACTTTTTAAAAATGCTCATCTTAAATGTTCCCACCTCTCTTTATTGGAAGTTATTTTACAGTTGTCTTCAAGTTTCAGGTATTAAACTGTTTTTAAGTCTATAAATATCACGCAATGCTACTTTCTAAGATTTATTCATACCTTGTTTATGCAAAGCTGGAAACTTTCTGGTGACTAGTGCTCAAATACATGTTACTGTTTAAGTTGGGTTCGGTTTTAAAATGACTCCATAGGACTCATTCAGTAGTGTAGGGTTACACATCTGTTTATGTATGTATTCACTTACCATAAAATTTCTCTTTACAGTGCAAATACTATCATAAATTATTGAAGCTTTAATTTAATTTTGTTCATCCATTCCACCCTTCCCTTAGCTATGGTTGAAATATGTTGACTGAACAGTTGTCTTACAAAATCCAAAAGTTCTCTAAGGGAGCTTTTAAAAGTGCTAAAACAAAATTCTCTCTGAAATTTATCTGCTGTTTTCCTTATTCAACAATGTCATCCAAAAACCTATGAGGCCTTCACTGAATAAATGGATTTACACTTAAGGTAGAATAAAAACAGGAACTTCTGAAGGCGATTTGTTCCACCGAATTTTATTTAGAGAAATCAGCGTAAAAGTTTTAATACAGGTGCAATAACAACGTTGTCTTGTGATAAGAAGGTCCAGGGTACAAATAATTTTCTGCACATTGCTTGGATGTTCTCCTTCATGCAGAGCTAGGCTTTTCTTGGTACTCTGGCTTGTAACCATGGTGAAAAAAGCATGTTTGGTTTTTGGTGGTGTAGAAATCAATCCTAATGGCTGGTTTCCTGTAACACGGAAAGGGAAAACATAAAACCCAAATAAATTGTATTCTATCCCAAAGAGACTGAATTATATAGTTCTATGCCTAAATGAAAAGAGCATGAAATGTAAACCGAAATAATCAAATAAGAAAGACTGAGAAAAGACATTTGCATAAATATGATTGTTTGAAAATGGTACAGGACATTTTAGTGAAATCTAACTTTTGAACTTTTTATTTTGAAACAACAGTTATTGTATCTTACAAAAGATTATCCCAGATTGAGTTTCAACAATTTTATGTCACCATATAGAACATGTTTCAACATTAATAACATTAATAATTATAACAAAAATATTAAATTGTTATTTTGAGTTTATGTTCTCCCCCCAAGCATCCCTGCTTTCTTTCTCTAATTCCTTTTATCCGTTGTTCTGCATCTCTAGATTGACACGTTCATGGGTGTTTTCATTTTGTGATTCTTCTCTAGATTGGCAGCAGCAGGAAGCGTTCAATAAAATCAGCTTATAAAGTGCACCGAGACCAAATGCAATCCAAAGTCCAGTGACCTTAAAAGATAAGAAAACAATAAATGTTAAAATAACTTCTGTGTGTTTACTGATGCATTGAAAACAAACAGAAACGTGCTCCATACCTGGGATAGTATGTACCATTCATGAGTCTCGAACAGCTCTCGGTTCAATGGATTGGTTGAATTACACCATTTCACATGGGGGCCTAACTCACTGACTTCATACTTTCCGCCCCAGCTGGTCTTAAAACAGGCGTAATAACGGCCATCAATTAGTAATATTACCACCCATGTTACACCTGGGACTAAGCTGTGAAGGATGGTTTCCAGACGGGCTCTGCATGACTTAAGTAGACTTTTAATGTTAAGCATGAGCACGAACACAAGCAACGCCGGAGCGATGAGGAATGATAGGGAAGAGATAATGTTCTGTAGTTTGCTGCAGGGACACAAAAACTCCAGCTCTACAATTTTCTCAAAGCAGAGAAGGATAAAACCAAGACAAACATTTGATGCCAAAGGATTCACTTCAATTCCCTCCCTTACGGCATTAACAAATTGTATGGCTGTGTCCATTTTTTATCTGAAAAAGAAAAAACAAAAGAAAGAATCCATTAACATTTTGTTCTCAGTTTAAAAAAAATTTATTTCTTGAGATGTGAACATTTTCACATGTGTAATTAAATGACAGTACTATGAGATTATTTATGCTTCCAACAAAACTAGACACAACCAAGAGGTGGAATGTTGGGTAATAAAGTTTCTTCTATTATTTACACTACTGTTTTCTACAGTTTCCTATTATTCCTACAACAGTGATTGAAACTAAATTTTCCTGGTCTGAACAATAACGCAGCTCCTAACAGAATCATAGTCATTTAAAACTACTAACTACATCAGCACCAACAATCCTCTCTTTTAGCCAAACATTGGAAACACATTATTTTAACGCTGTTTCCTGATCATTAAAATCAGTTGGTTAAATTAGGTCTGTAGGGTAGGGGTGATATATTTATTAGCTTTGGGAAATTCTCATGTTTTTAATAGAAATGATTCTTGTTGAGTAATTATCACCATTTGTATCATATTTGCCACATTGGTTCCTTGACCTTTATTATCATGTTAACATGTATTCTGCCCTCTACTGAAATATCATTGCATGCAGGCAGTTAAAAAGCTTTTTCGCTTTCAAAATGTATTCTCCTATGAGATTTTTTACTCTGCTTTGGTGGAAAGTGTTTGCCGGTTTCAGAGAAAGTACTGTAATTATAACATTAAAATTGTTTTTTAGGTTTTAAAATGAATGTATTATTTTTATTTCAGATACATTTTGTTGAAATGTGTGCGTCAGATTTGCTGTTGCTGGTATGTATGTTGCTTTATCAATGAACAGTCATAATTTCAGTCATTCCTGCAACAGGACATCGTTTTGTTTAAATAATGCATATCATCAAACTACTTTGGCTTCATTCACATAAACAAATATAATTATTGGTCTTTTGATATTCATAGAATATTAACCCACTATCTGTGGATTTTAGATGTCAAAAAGAGTAAAGTAAGAATAGAGAAAAAGAAAGTACTTCATGTTATCAATCTGATAATAGAAGGTTATTCAAGTGAAGTAGAGCAGCTTGGAGAAGATTCCTTTTCAGGACAACCTCTGTGCATCTGATGCTGCAAAAAAACAGACGCACTGTGGAGGATCAGGCCATTATTAAAGAAAACTTCAAAAACGGTTTCTTATTTATAACCTCTGAAGAATCCAAAGCAGTTAAAGAAATTATGACACAACATGTGAGATGGTTTGACAACAAAGAAGGGAGCCTGATTTTCTCATTTGAACCTGTGGGAAATGTGAAATACTGGGGTCACGAATCCAAAACTGGTTCCCACACCAGCCCTTTTTGAAACGTTAACAAGTTCATAGGTCGTGATGATTTACTTAAGGTACTATCTGCAGAATCCGAAGATGGTAAATGTACATCTAACAGCACACATTTACTGTAGCTGTCATCAATGCTCGGAAACTGAACAGAAGAGATCCGCTGAAGCTACAACCCGAACAGGAAACAATGGTTCTGTGAAGGTTTCAGGCTTCCGTCGGTGCTTTTCACAGGAAACATCATATTTAAGTTTGGTAGACTCTTTCCTCTGCAGATGCGATCACAACACCACCCTGTAAAAGACCAAGCTGCAGTTTGCCTCTCGAAGTGAGCAAGTATGGATTTGAACATTTTCCAACATGAGAAACCTGGCAGAGATGTGAGCACTGAACTGGCAGTAACGTTTTCCAAGTCTGTTGTACAAATTGGCAACAAGCCTAAACAGGGACAGAAATGTTTTGGGTCCCTACATGATGTGAAATAAAAGGCTGTAAAAAGATGTATGTGAAAAACAAAACAGAAAATTACAAGAGGTGTTCTAATGTTAAACTTATGAGGAAGTTTTTTTGTATTATCAGAAACTCACATTGCTGTTGGTAAATGAGTTATAAGGAAAAAAACAATAAACAATAACTATGAAATGGCAATGTTTTTATTTTGGATTAAAATGAATGCTCTAAATTAAAGAATAGAAACATTTTCTGAGTATTTTTGTGATGGGCCTGGCATAAAGCACATGGCATGCATCTTTTGTCAGGGGAAAACAGAAAGTGTGAGGGATAAAGTAACATAAAGGTAAAACGACAAAAATAACTCAAATGGGTCCAAATAGGGTTCATTTTGTGTATTGTTCATCCATTGTATGCTCTTGTTTTGTCCAGTTTCTTTTTCCACTTTGTACTCAGTCCTTTTGTAATGAATTGTTTCTGTATTGTTTCTTATACCCTATCTCTAATATGGGTTTTGATCTAAAGTCATAAAAAATTTGAAAACCCCAGTAAATACTCACTTTTTAAAGAAAAAAAGTTGTTTCCTATCATCTCATTAAACGAAAGCTATCCTCAGAAATTTCTGAATAAAAACACGGTTTGGGCTGATTTAATGTAAACAGTCTTTTTTACTTTCGATTTTAAGCGTGTTGGTAAAATAAAAATAAAAAAGCAAAGTATTTTGAACCTAAACCTTTAAACATCTCATATAACTAGATTAACTAAGATGTTTTCCTGTTACTGTAGACTTTGACTTTAGATGTGTTTTCCTGCATGGCCTTCCTACTGCTACAATTTCAAATGCAAAGTATTATGAAATTGCTTCAAAGTTTAAGACTAAGAAATAGATATTATTTGCCTGAAATGCTGTGTCAAAAAATATAAAGAACAAGAATCCTTTAAGTCTTTCTTTTATTGTTTTCCATACGTGTTTCTTTTGTTGTTTAGTCAGTTCTTAACCTACATGATTTTAAAAGAGGAGCCACTGAAGCGAGTTATACGACAAGCCAATACAATGCTTACAGTTAATCTCCTTCACCTTATTTAGCTTTGCTGGCATCCTGTTTAAACAACACGTGAACTCAAGCAGCTTGTAAAAAAAAAAATCAAATCTATGCAGATACATCCTGGCAAAACACAGGGGATACAAGCTGTAGAGAAGAAAAAGAAAAGCTTCCTGTATATTTAAATCTTCATGTTTATCTTCAGGCACTGGTTTTGTTCACCTATCAGGGTTGTTCTAGCTGTTCTCTGAGCCTTTGGTGTTTCCCCAATATCTTGTGTTAATTTTTGCTGATGTTTCCCTCATTTGGGATCAAAACATAAACATAAACAGCTGTGTTTGTTGTTCGGTTGGCTGGTCGTTGCCGTTTTGTCCGTTTCAGTTGTGAAGTCCCTCAGGATCTTAGCTCTGCCATTTTTGTACCACCTTGAGAGGTGATTTTTGATGCTGCCGAGAGATGCTGGATTAGTTCTGGGGGACCTTTTAACAGCTTGCACATAATATGTGGCCTGGTATGGTAGATCTGGGCTTCTGTTGCTTTACATAAATATTGCTCTCTCTCTCTCTCCACCACAGTTTGCTATTGTTGATGCGAGAAGCTGCAATATTGCATTTTGAATTTTTTAAACAACTTTGTAGTTGAGGATAAATAAATGATTTTTGAATTTAATTTATGTTTGAAGTTTCCGAAAATCTTCTTACACAGTGACCCATCCATCCATCCATCCATCCATCCTTCCATTATCCAACAATTCATCCTTGTCAGGTCGCTATAATTATTTAGAAATATTATTCATTCCTACAATGTACATACAGCAAAGTCTGCTGATTGTAGATTGTGTGAATGTAGAATTTATTCCTATTAAAAGTGATTTATAGCTCACCCTTTAGTAGAAACTAAACACACTATTCTGTGTTGTTTAAAAACGTCATTATCCAGTTCAGTCCAACCATGCCATAATGTTCATGTTAAGTACGGTAACTAATACTTTTCCCTTGATTTACAGTCATGAAAATCAAAAACAAAACAATGATCAACTTTTATCTACATTAAAACATAGCAGAAAACTCCTTATTATTATCTTTTTAAACTAAAGTTTTATCCAAACAGATGTTTTCTAACTGAGGTAAAGGGTTTGCTCTGACTTAAAGTGAAACAGAAAAAGTCACCTTTACTTTCGTTTTTAATTTTAGTTTTTTTTTGTGCATGCTTGATTATGTTGAGGGAAAAGATTATGATTACTTCCAATCAGAATATAACTTGTTGATAAATTAAAAGGTTTAAATATTAATCTACAAATATTTACTACCAACATCATACTGAATTATTAAGGAATATTAAAAAAAATGTGTGTGTTGGAAAAAAAATCTGCATTAGAAGAAATCTGAGCTCTGACTTTGAGTGAAAGTTTTTTGCACAGCAGACTTTAGCATGAATAACAATTCATGAATAATTAACTATTTTAACTTTGACCTCAGATCTTTTTTCTTTTCTGGCAGCACTAATGCCACAATTTGAAATTCACAGTATTATAACAATTATAAAACTACAACACTTATAAATGAGTATTATTCACCTGGAATGTTGTGGTTAAAATTATGAAGAACAGGAATCCCTTCAGTTTCTCTCTTGAATTGTTTAGTCAAACCTTAAACTACATGTTCTTATAAGAGGAGCAAATGAAGGAGGAGTTTTACAACCAGCCAATCCACTACTTATAATTGTATTCATTTATTTACCATTTTTAGACCCTGGAGGCATTCTGGTGGAACGAGAAAAAACATGAGCACAGACGAAGGATGGTATCCCAAAGAACAAAAACAAAAACAAAAAAGCCTTGTAATGACTTTTAATGTCATTTTAATCTAACAGTCTCAAAAGAAAGATTGCATTTTCACTTACAGGTGTCCAGTTTTTATATTTTTTTGAGCACAATTGCTTATGTACACTAAAACTGCTGCTTAGTTTTGATGTATCATTTCCTCCTTTCTCTCTCTGTTTACCTACGACAGCCTTCTTTTGTTAAAGACCATTTCTTGCACTGGATATTATTTATAAATATCAAAATAAAGGATTTAAATACAAATGCACATTTTTTTAAAAACTGATCACAAACAGAAACATACCTGAGACTGAGTGTAGCATTCCTGAGTCTGGATCACTACTTAGTGCGATATCTGAGGGGAAAATTGTCTCACTTGTCTTTATACCCGTTTATTTATCAGTGCATCAAGAGTTAGTTATTTTACATGAAGTATTTTTAATCATTAAAATGTCCAAGTCTCATGAATAACTTGGCTGTAGAGGGCTCCCTACCGTAATTGTTGCTTTTAAGTTTAAGGGTTCCTTTTTTGGTTTGACTGGTTATTAAGCATGTAGCAAAACATGATCATGTTTTTCTTAATCCTGTAGTGCCTATTCGGACCAATAACCCCCCAGCTCTGTGTTACTTGTGGCGCATTAACACAGGATGAGCAAAGTCTGCGTTTTACTCGAATTTACTGACATTAAACCAGGATATGACGTAAAAGCAACAACCTTCAAAAAACAACAACAACAACAACAAACAAACAAACAAACAATAAAGGGAGTTTTCATTCAATTTCAAACGTTGAAAATTTAAATTAGCATGATTAATCCACCGAAAAGTGATGACACAAACCCTGAATCTATTTGATCAACTAGTTTATACCCATGAAGATCACCTCTGACAACTCTAATTGCATCTATTCAGGTGGGAAAATATGTACATAATTCAAAAGAGCGACGTTTGGATCTGTGAGAACAAAGATGATAATTTAGGTGATTGACTGAGGTAGATTCTAAAGTTGAGGTTTAATTT
The DNA here is from genome assembly GCA_032876305.1 of Orestias chungarensis. Lineage (NCBI taxonomy): Eukaryota > Metazoa > Chordata > Actinopteri > Cyprinodontiformes > Cyprinodontidae > Orestias > Orestias chungarensis. The sequence continues at coordinate 808,981 of JAVLVB010000013.1, forward strand.
GAGTGACTATCGAAAAATGTAGATATTTCAGTCCAGTTATGAGGAATATTAGGAACATTTTTAAAAAGTTGACACGGACTTTGGTTTGGTCAATTTTCACAGTTATTATATCCATAGTGGAGTCTTTCCAGAGAGATTGATCTTCCTCATCATCAGTCAGAGAGACTTTTGAGTCAGTCATAACCTCAAATACAAATACAAAGATCTCAACAAAGACTAAAGACAAAACTAGGATTATTAGTGAGTTTGTTGAAATTAATTATGTCGTAAAGTGCCTTGAGATGGGATGTGATGTGAACTGGTGCTAATTAAATAAACTGATTTGAATTTAAACGGATATAACTTTACTTGTTTAAAACCGCTTTAGCTTTATAAGTGTCAGTTCTGTTTACAGCAAGTTGCTCAGGTTTGCACTAACCTGACACCAGATAGCGCCACAAATCAATCTATTTCGTGCTCTGTGGTAGACAAAACATGAACAATGCACACACTTTACAACTCAAGTAAAACTACATGAGTGAAATTAGACTTTAAGCCACACAAACAAACCTTTACGTATAGTGACACGTCTTGTGTAAATGCTAGAGTGATGTACAAAAAATGTTTTTATGTGTGTATTCAAAAACCACTATTTGTGGTGAGTTTGTATAAGACCAAGGTCTATTGATCAATGCAAATAAAGACAAATTCCATGAGCTTTTATTTATTTTATTATTTGTTACATTTTAAATTAAATTTTATGTTTATTAAGGTTTTATCTGATTAAAAGAACACAAAGAAGTGCATATATGTGACGTATAAAGAAAACCCTTCTTTTTTTAGTAGAGCTCTCAAAATGTTGGCATGCATTTAAATTCATCCCCTTTAATAGTATCTACTGCATTCATCTTCATCAGTTGCTTAATGAATTAAGTCCAGCCTTTTTAGAGTTAGAGTCCATATGTTTAGGAAGTCCTTAGAGGTTTGTTGGAGAACATTAGTAAAAAGAACAAGAAAAAGCATCATGAAGCAAAAAACAGACCAATAGGACGAACCTCCAGCATATCATAAAGTATGATTAACTCACCACCAGAAGTTTTGAAGATTATAAAAGAACTGCAAACCAACCAAGACATGATTGTTGGGCTTAACTGAAAAATATTGCAGGGTGAGTATTAATCAGAAAAATAGCTAATAATCCAACAGTAAGTTTAGAGGAGCTACAGATTCTCGACTCAGTCTGTTTAAAGGACAACTTTTAGTCTTGCTTCTTAAATATCTAACATCTTTTTGATCAATTGCAGATGAAATGACTACCGGTGGATTATATGTGTACAAGCCACCTTTTAAGTACAATGATGGCTGCATCATTTTGATTTTTACAGCAGGAATAAGCGAGCTGGTCAGAGATGACTGGGAGATGTATGGAGCGAAATACACGCTAATCCTGGGAGGAAATTTATTACAAGCTGGAAAAGACTTGAGATGGGATCAGAAAACGCTGTGTCTAAATCAAGGTCTCTAGTGGAGAATCAATCCTCTGCAACGTTTGGATGCATTACAGCTTCAACACTGATTTCTATTTTTGAAAGCAAGCTAAATTTAGTTTCTTACACAAATGATGTACTTTGGTTCTTTTGCTGGTGGCCTTTTCTCCTGTGTTTTTTTCCTCTTCATTGCTTGTTTGAGATGTGGGATTTTTTCACTGCATGTGGGTGTAAAGCATTTGCGATGACTGCAAAGATGCCTTGCACCTGGTTGAACTTTCTCTTATTTTTTAAATAAAATCCGGTTTAGCTATGATAAACGCTTTCCCTGTGAACAATTTAGTGTGGGCAGTTATAACAAGAGATCTGTGCCTGGAGAGAACATGCATTTCCATGCAAAGAAATTTCAGGCTGGGATTTGAACCCAAGACTTTCTTGGTACAAGCCAACAATGCTACCAATTGAACCTTGTTGCCACCAAAATTTTTAGCGGTTGCACGATTTATGTTGCCGTCTTAGAGTTTCAATGCTTTGAAAAAACTTGTTTTACATACAATGTTTTACCAAGATATTATAAGAGCAGCTAGAAAATAAAATTCATGTTGTTTTTTAATATATTTAAAAGCATAACATATCAGTTATAATAGAGAAAGCAACAGGAAACTAAATAATGAACAAGAATATTTATACATGATCCTTTTAGAAGTTAATTTCCAGCTGTTAATATGATCGACAGCTTGTGACATTTTTGTTTTTCTGAGATTTCAAAGGTTCTGTTATAAGATGTATAAATTTGCTGAGTGGTCGGATAAAATAGCATGGACCTGGGACACACCAAACACAAGTTGGACAATGTTTTTATGTGGCTCTGATCCTGTAAACATAAAGTTACCAGGAGAAACAGTTTTAGATGTAAGAGACAAGAGCATTCATGAGATCAGAGATAAAAATACAACATAGCAGAACATGTAGCCAAACATAGAAGTATAATCTAAAATCCAGATCAGGACAAACTATGGATAAAATACAGAAAGTCTAACAATAATAGTAAAAAATAACGGTAAAAACAAAACCCTATTGAAAACTATTATTTTTATGCATAAATAAAAAGATTGTGAATTTTTCGTTGCACAGTAAGAAATTATAAATCGTTCATATTAAATATAAGGCACACAAATATAGTGAGACTTAAAGGCATCCTAAAGTTTGCTGTATCTTTTACTCCTGGCAGGAATTTGTTTTAATATTCGTAACCAAGCATGGCTTTTCCTAAATTTTTAAATGCATACATGCACCTAGTTATAATCTCTATAATATAATATTTTCAGTTTATTTTACAGAGTTGTCTCTTGCTCTTCATTTTCAGGATCACTGTTACTTTCACTTCCTGCTTCCTCATTTCCTTCATTTTCCGAAGTTTCATAACTTTCGTCAGATCTGGACGAGGATCCTAACCCCAAATGGAGTCCAACTAGCCCAGTCAAAGCCAATGCCATCCAGAATCCAATGAACTGGAAAAAAAGGCAAACAAGACAAACAAATTACAATTATGCCTTATATACTCATAAAACTACTTATCATTTTACAAATCTATGGAAAATGTGATTTTTTTCCTACGTGAGATTCAGGATACCACAGCTGGGTTTCGGCCAATAACTCCTTAGGTGAGTTGTTTGGTTTACAACATTTCTGAAGTTCATTATTGCTAATTGCTTCATACTTTCATGACCAATTGGTCCGCGCACAGGTGTAATAACGACCTTCAATGAACACTATCACCAACCATGTTAGAGCTGGAATGTGCCGCTACTTAACAATGATTTAAGTGAGTCCTTCGATTTTTGCCCAAAAACTACTACACAAAATAATTGAAGAAAATTTAACAATTATATCATCAAAATCAATGAGGAAAAAATAAATCAACGCATCACATCAAAGGGATCAAAACAGAGCCTTTTTCTCTAATTTACTTAAACTGTAGAAGATGCTGGTCAATGTGTAATAAAATATTTTATGTAGAGAAGTTTCTCACCTGGTTTGCAGACTACAAATCAAAGGTGGGATTTCAGCTTTGTCAAAGGGATTTAGGGTTTCAGCAGTTTTCCGGGAGTTTGTTCCAAATTTGTGGTGCATGAACAACTGAATCTTCCAGGTCTTTGTGAGATCTCGAGCAGCAGAGTTTTAGATCAACTGCAGCTGTATGATGGATTTTGTTCTGGCAGACCTGTTAAAACACTGTAATCAATGTGATTAAAGATACATGCATTAGGGGTTTCTCTGGATCTTGTTGAGACATTAGTCCTTTAATTCTGGAAAAGCTCTTAAGGTGATAGAAGGTTAACTTTGTAACTGTCTTTACGTGTCTCTGAAGGTTCAGGTCTGAGTCCATCACCACACCCAAATTTCAGGCCTGATCACTAGTGTCTACCTTTAACTGCCTGCTGATTCTTGATTGTCCTCATTAGGTCCAGAAATAATAACTTCAGGTTTGTTGATTTGATTGATTTGTTCTAAGCATCTGCTCAGCGCTTGAATAGGTTCAGAGTTACCTGTGACATCGTAATTTGGGCTGTGTATCATCTGCATAGTTACTTACCTAATCTTATTACTTGTTATAAACTGAGCAAGTGAGATGGATTGACCCTTGGGGTACTCAACAACCCATGGGGATGTGGGACACCAGATGAAAGCGATGATTTCTGGTGATTTTGGTGGTAAAATCACTGGAGGGTTTGTCAACCTGTCAATGTTGGCAAACAGAGTGTTGTTAAGGTTTTTGTTTATGATTTACACAAAAACATTTTTTTTAATGGTTCATTTACGTGCTGCCTCTTTCCTACAAATGGAGCACTTATCCACAGAGATTTCTTCTTTCCAGAAACATTTTCTGTTATATTTGAGATTTGAGATTTTGGAGTTATATACCAGTGCATCTACTGGTTCACAGCAGGAGGAATAGTTGTTTAAATGTTTAAGGCGTGCTGTCTGTGAGAGTATGTTTTAAATAATGTATGTTTTTCCAAGCAAGTACTTGAAAAATAATTAGAGAGACCAAAAACAATTACAGAGACCTTGGAGATATTTACACTGCTGCTGACAACCAAATATAGAATGTGTCCAAAATTATGTGTTGGCTGTTTACCATGTTAAGTCAAACCAAAGTACACCATTCACTTTATTTGCCTCTCTTTTGATCATATGATATATAGCAGCTCACTGAATCATTGCAGAAATTTTGGATTTGTTTGTTGCCTTTTATCTCTATTACCAAATATTCAAAAGAGTCATAATTGCTCAAGAAAACCTTTTTACAGTTTAGTGAATCATGAAATATGTCAACAACCCCACCACCCCCCTATTCTTTGTATTCTCCCAAAAAGACATTTCCATTAGTAGGCACTATATTGAATTGATACATGGCTTTTGTTGTTGTCATCCAAACATGTTTCTGTGAAGCATAACAATATTATTCCCAGTAATTCCTTAAAATTCGCTCTGCTTATAGAGATCTTATATTTAGCAGAGCCTGTTCCTGTGTCTTGGGAGTAGATAACACTCGCATCTTGAGGTTACTTTAGACAGGGGATTAGTCTGAGATTTGATTTAAACCATTTATTTTCCGTACTATTCCTCTATTAGTAATTCTGACATGAATGCTCTTGTCTCTTACAGCCAGGGGTCCACACATTTCGAGTAAAGTAACAGGTTTAACAATGTCTGGATCAACATATCCGATTTCAGAAATACAGAGTCGATGCTGATTCTGATTGGTTTGATTGGCCAGAAAAAAAACAAAATATGGCGAGCCTTTTGGGAACTTAGGAGAGTTTCTAGTTGAAATTAAAGCTCAATTTTTGAAGAGAAATCAGGAAACAAACAGTTGTTCAGATGATGAGTTTTGCGAGCTTTTATGTGTTCCAGTACTGTCTTGGTTCTGATAAGATAGGTCCTCTGATAAGCGGTCCCTTCTCCCATATGGTGTTGATGGTTATCAGTTTGTTTAATTCCAACATAAAAGATGTTGGAAGGTAAAAGTCCCCCTCACCCCCCCTTTATTAAGGCTGGCTCTGACTTGTCTGAAGAGATGATCTGGCTCCCAGAAAAACAACTGTAGCTTTTTACACAAAACGTGTGGTTTTCAATAAAGTTCACAAGTAAGGAAGAGGATTCTCTAAAAAAAACATCTATTAATCATGATTAGTCATCTCCATGTGTTGGTTTTGGTTTAGGTCCACTGATAAACACATTCATTAAGATTTCTCTTTGTGCTTATATGTATGTGACTACTCAAAAATAAAAACTGAACTTTAGTTTAAAAAGAAGTAGGAAGAAGCCGCTGTTTTTCATTCGTTACCTCCAACTGACTCATCCAGAAGTACTAGTATGCTTTTCAGTCTAACATGTAGAAAATTAAATACTTCACACATTTTAAATATTCAAAAAAAAAGATTAGTCCTTCATTACATAATTATTCTCTCTAATCTTTTAAAAAAATGTATCAATGCCTTCATGGTATGCAGTCTAATGCTTTTACGCAATCCACATAAAGTGAAGTCTCATAAAGTAAGATATATATACAACCACTATGATCTCAAGCAAAACAACTAATTAATAAACCATTTTTATTCTGTATAATATGTTATGTAAATCAAATACATCCCAAACATCCACACACAGCACAATATATTTCTTTGTAGGATGATTTAAATCTCACCCATTTGCAGAAACCGTTGTGTCATATTTAAAAACCTCATTATCCACTTTAGTCCAACCAACTTAACAATGATTAACTTATGTTAAAATATATATCTTCATTAACACCAAAGCATAAAATTCCTTATTACTGTGTTTTTCAACAAAGGTTTTATCTAACAAGATGCTTTCTAACTGAGGAAAAATAATTTGGTCTGACTCACAGTGAAACAGAAAAGAGAAAAGTCACTTTTACTTTCGTTTTAAATTTTATGTGTTTAATGTGCATGTTTGATTGTCTTGATAGAAAATACTAACCTTACTTCCAGTCAGAATATAATTATATGGGTTAAATGAACGGATAGCTGCAAAGATTGATCCGAAAATATTTAAACTAGAGATATTATGCAGAATTATCAAGAAATGTATAAAAAGGTGTGTGTTGAAACAATCTGCATTAGAAGAAATCTGTGCTCTGACTCTGAGTCTAAGTTATTTTTGCAGAATCAACCGTTTTTGCATAATTAACCATTTTAACTTGTCAGTTTTACTGCTCACTAAGCTTTTGACCTTGTACAGTTTGTTCTGGTATGGCAGTTCTAATGCTACAATTTTAAATACATGGGTTTATGGACACTAAAAAATGACAACAGATGAATAAATATAATTTACCTGGAATGGCGAGTCAACAATATGAAGAACAAGAATCCCTTATCTTTCTCTTTTGAATTGTTTAGTCTTAACCTTAATGTTCTTTAAAGAGGAGTAAATGCAGGAGGAGGTGTCTAACATGCCAATCCACTGCTTATCATTTTATTTATTTTTTACCCTTTTTAAACCTTGCTGGTGTTTTGCTCAAACAAGAAAAGACATGAACACAGGCGCCAAACTGTCTACTACAAAGGATGTAAAGAAAAGCTTTTTTTTATCTTAATCTGTATGGGCCTGCGTTGGGTTGGAGCATTTCACCTCAAGCTCTTATCTTTAGCATTTCTCCTTATTCTTATGTTCCTTTTTCCTGATGTGGGATGTCCGTATAAATCTGTACGACTCTTCTCAAAAATCACAATGCACATTTGGTTGACTATGAATCCATTGTCAATTTAACCTGTCAGTCCCGACCCTTGCTCAGTCATTGTAGTTTGACCTAGACGTCTTTAGTTTTTTTTGCACAAAATTGCCTCTGTACACCAAAACAGCCGCCATGTTCCACACCTTCTGTTCCTGCTAGTATCTAAGACCATCTCGCTCTCATTCACTAGCACAGCGTGCTGTTATTAAAATATATTTCTGGCAATGAATTTTATTTAGGGAGATCAGAGTAAAGGATTTCATCATCTAGAACATGTTTTGAGCTTCATTAAATTTTTTTTGCATAATATTCTTCATCAATTTCCTGCATGTATATTTTTAAAGTTCGTTATTTTTCTGAAGCATTTTGCTTTAATTTTCTACTTTCTGCCATCTGTTCTTGTAGGCTGACATCTTGATAGGCATTTCCCTTGTTTGGTTGTTCTTAATGGTCGCATAAGCAGGGCATAAAGAACAGAACTATCTTATAAAATGCACTGAGACCAAATGCAATCCAAAGTCCAGCAACGTTGGAAAAAAAACCTTTAAGAGAATAAATGTTTAAAAACTTCTACTTAACACTATTAAACATATGTATAAAAATAGGAACGTGCTCCATACCTGAGAGTGAGTGTACCATACCCGAGTCTGGATCACTGACTGGTGCGATAAATTGGTTGGTTTACACCATTTCACAGGGGGACCAATTTCATTGACCTCATACTTTCCGAACCAGCAGGTCTCCAAACAGGCATAATAACGACCATCAATGAACAAAATAACCAGCCATGTCACAGCAGGAACTAAACTGTTAAGGATAGTTTCCACAAAAGATTTACATGACTCACGGAGCCTTTTGATATTAATCATTATCACAAACACAAACAATGCTGGAGCGATGAAAAATGATAAGGCAGAGATGGCATTCAGTTTCGAGTTACAGGGACATACAAACTTCAGCTCTACAATTTTCTCAAAGCAGAGAAGGATCAAACCAAAACCAACATTTGATGCCACAGGATTTGTTTTAATTTCTTCTTTCACGGCAGAAAGGAACTGTTTTGCTGTCTCCAAATTCACCTTTGCAGGAGAAAAATGAATCTACAATAAATCTATTAGTATATAAGTTAGTAAGACATTGGAGCCTGAGGAAAGAGCACTGCTGAAAATCATCAAAACCACAGGCCCTTTGGAGATAGTTAGTCTGGACTTCTGCTCTGCAGAAGACTCTAACGGGAAGAGTGTGGACGTGTTAGTGGTGACAGACCACTTTACCAAGATGGCTCATGCTTTCAAGTGTTCAGATCAGTCCGCAAAACAGGTTGCACGTCAGATGTGAGATAAGTACTTTTGTTTATATGGTTTCCCGCAGAGAATACATTCAGACCAGGTTGCGAATCTCGATAGCCAGCTTATCCAAGAGCTAATTCAGATAGCAGGTATGAAGAAGTCAAGGACAACACCCTACCACCCTATGGGTAATGGTCACACTGAGAGGTTTAACCGGACTCTAGGAAACATGATTAGAGCATTGCCTCCCAGAGAAAAGCAAAAGTGGCCTCAGATGCTGCAAACACTAACATTCCCTTACAACTGTGCTGCTCATCAGTCAACCGGTTATGCTCCATTCTTCCTTATGTATGGTCGGGTTCCTAGGTTGCCAGTGGATTTTATGTTCCACACTGTGGAAAGGGACAATGACATCACCGATTATGACAGTTACGTTAAAAGGTTGAGAGATGATCTCAAGAAGGCTCTTCGTGTTGCTCAAGTTCATATCAGCGCAAAACAACAGCGGCAGGCTGAGCTCTACAATAAGGGTGTGAAAGGTGCTGACATCGAAGAGGGTGATCAAGTTCTCTTGGCCAACAGAGGTGAGCGTGGGCGCAGAAAACTTGTACCCTGTACACAGTAATGCAAAGATTATGACTTCTTCTATTTTGATTTATTTCAATTTTGTGTTCACAAACATCATTTGCATTTGCTTTTCAAACTGAGAAATTTAAATGTTTGATATGAAAATGTTGTCTGTCCTTTTGGCTGTGGGCTGTCCCACATCTCCCTAGACTTTGTGACGGATCTTCCTCCTTCTGATGGCAACACAGTCATCCTCACTGTGGTTGACCGGTTTAGCAAGATGGCCCACTTCGTGCCCATTCCCAAGCTACCTTCTGCTAAGGAGATTGCCAAGCTGGTCGTTCACCATGTCTTTTGCCTTCATGGTCTCCCAGTCGATGTGGTGTCCCCCAGTTCTCTTCTGTTTTTTGGAAAGAATTCTCCAATCAGATCGGGGCCACTGCCAGTCTTTCCTCTGGTTTCCACCCTCAGTCCAATGGGCAGACAGAGCGCATGAATCAAGAGATGGAGACCGCTCTGCGTTGTCTGGTTTCACAGAATCTATCCTCCTGGTCTCAACAACTCATGTGGGTTTAGTATGCCCATAACTCCCTTTTCAGCTCTGCCACAGGTCTCTCTCCCTTCCACTGTGTCTATCGCTACACTGCCTCTGCCAACCAGCACCGTTTTACAGCCCCTGCCTACCAAGTAGGCCAGAAGGTGTGGCTCTCTGCTAGGGACCTTCCTCTCCGGGTGGAGTCTAAGAAGTTGGCTCCCAGATTTGTCGGTCCCTTTCCTATTCAGAGGATTATCAGTCCTACTGCAGTGAGGCTGCAGCTTCCCCGCACTATGCGTGTCCATCCCACATTCAATGTCTCCAGGATCAAGCCAGTCCATGAATGCCCTCTGTCTCCGGTGGTTCGGCCTCCTCCCCCTCCTCGTCTTATTGATGGGGCGCCTGCCTTCACTGTTCGGCGCCTGGTTCGGTCCCGTCGTTGGGGCCGGGGTCCCCAGTACCTGGTTGATTGGGAAGGCTATGGTCCAGGTGATAGATCTTGGGTTCCTTCTCGCCATATCCTCGATGCGAACCTTGTTGCCGACTTTCATGGCCTTCACGCCTTCGCAGCCTTCTGCTGTATCAGTCCCCTCGGAACCTGCTGCACCGCCTATGGAGGGCATGGAATGGTCTGACTCTGAGGAGTTTTAGGCCCACCTGATGGCTTTGTTCCCCCACCACCCGCCCTGGCTTGGTGGGTCCTTTTTTAGACGTCGGGTGCCGTCACTTGAGGGGGGGGGGGTTCTGTCACATTCTGTCCTGTTGGCTGTGGTATGTGAAATCTCCCACTTCTCTGCAGCACCTCCTAATCAGCTCCAACCTTCCACACCTGCTCACCCTCTAGTCCCAAATGCAGAAGATGGAGACAGTACTGGAGGAGATGAGGACTTATTGCAGGTTTAGAGATGAAGACAGAAGCCAGAAACAGCAACGGAACACAGAGAGTGAATACTGGCGTGGTGTGGAGAGGTGCAGCAGAACAGAGACCTTCAGACTGGAGCCAGCAAGGAACAAAGGGAACTTGGAAAGAACACTGGAGATCAATAAGGAGGTGGAGGACGACGACAACAAGGACACGGAGAAGGGAGGAACATAATGTGGAGGTTCGAGCAGTGAGTGGAGTGAAGAACCCGGTATAAAAGCTTGGAGGATGAGAAGTAGAGCAAAGGAAGTAATTAGAATCCAGAGTGATTACAGGTGTGCGTAGTTAAGAGAGAAGCAGACTGAGGCATAGTGAGTGTCAACAGGAAGTAAATGTAAACAACAGGAGAAGGAAAAAGAATACCAATAATACAACTACTAATAATACTAATAATATAAACCGAACTAAAAGACAGAGGAAGGCAGTTAAAACAAAATTTTAAAATACAATTTATTTTTATTAAGGTTTTATTTGATTAGAACACAAAGTAGTACATATTAGGATAAATGAATTATCAAAGGTAAAAATAAGACA
>JAVLVB010000013.1:822645-833184 GCA_032876305.1 Orestias chungarensis
TGGAGGACCAGGTGGCCCGAGTGGACCTTGTGCACCACCAATGCCCTTATGACAGGATGAAATCAAACATTCCATAATAGTTAGCTGCCTGCAAAAGGAGGTTATTTAACAAACATTTGTGGAAAATCTTATAAAAAAAATGTTTCAATTTACAAAATATTTCTGTAAATTCACTCACAGATTCTCCCTTGCCTCCTGCAGCCCCCTGAAGTCCAGGTAGACCCCTGTCTCCCTTTTCTCCGGGTTCACCGGGAGGTGCAATCAGATCAATTGGACCTGGATGACCCTAGAGAATAAAAAAAAGCATTGTTTCATAAACCATTAATATATGACATTCATAAAGAGACAAAAGTTTACCTTTTAAGAATGTTTCACTTAAAGATGGGGGCAGTGGGGAACAAATTCAAATGCAAATTAAACTGCAGATTTTTAAATACTTGTCTGGCGACCCAAACAATTGTCCAGAATCTTACATCTGACCATAAATAATTAGTATGTTTACTGTGGTCCGTCTCAGCACCTGTCATTTTACATAAGTTATAATCATCAGCTTTTGAATGCCGCACTCTGGCATTAAACTAATGAGAATTACAAAGGCAATATTTTTGGTATTATGCATATTCATTTATTAAATTACATTGGGTGAAAAAAACCTATTCACAGAGCGGACAGAGCTGCTTTTCATCTTGATGGAAGGGAGTGAACAAAGTAAAGGTGCACATAGGCCAAAATGCATGCTGGCTTTGGAAGCTTTAGATCGGGTGGATCGGTGGACATGAGACATGCACTTTAAATTAATATGGGATTGGCATTGTAATATCATATTTTCTTACCTTTTCTCCTTTATAACCAGAATCGCCTTTCATGCCAGGAAGTCCAGGGGGACCCTGAGGAGAGGAAAATAGTAAAAATGACACAAATTATGTTTATTAGAGACAGGAAACATATTTCATTGCATTTATACACCGATTTGTGTATTCCACAGAGCAACTACCCTTATAAAAAATGTAAAGAAAACGTGTGCAATAAATAACACATACAATGAGGATTTGGGCTTTTTATCACAGTTTAAAACATAACAGCCGCTTTTTTTGCAGTAGTGCACAAGTGTTGTATGGGATTTACGTTTTTTTATAAAGCCCAGTGGTATAACAAAACGTCTTACAATAGGTCCCGGAGGACCGTCTTGACCAGATGCACCTGGGAGTCCTTGCTCACCCTGGGAAAGAAACAAAAAAACATCAACAAGAAATGACTGATGTTCACTATGAAAAATAAGTAGACAATAAGGTTTTTTATTATTATAAATTTTCTATAGTTCGTATCATAGTGGTAACTTGGAATAAATATTGTTGGGACATTGATCCAACTTTATTGACATCTAGGCTTAGACAAACACCATCAGTAAGAAGAACAGCTTAGTCATAAAAAGGAAAATCCCTGACCGTCATGGTGCTGTTAACCAAACGTAATATGTGTGGCCATCTAATCAGCAAGTAACTATAATAGAACAACATAACTGCTGTCTGAACCTTCAACCAGTAATGGCATTTAAATAAAGAAGGAGACCCTGATAAAATCCTTATAGTGGGATATTTTAACATTCATCTTGACACAAAAAATGACAGTCTAAATGTAGCCTTTACTGCCATTTTAGACTCAATTGGCTTCACTCAAAAAATCCAAACACCTACTCACTCTCTTGGTCACACTTTAGACCTTGTACTGACTTATGGCATTGAGTGTGAAAAAGTTATAGTGCTGCCTCATAACCCTCTCCTTTCTGACCATTTTTTGATAACTTTTGAGTTCTTTTTCACCGAGTACTTCAAATATGAAAGAAAATGTCTTTATGGTAGGTGTCTATTGGACAATGCTGTTACAGCCTTCAAAGAATCCATTCCAACTCTAATTTCTTCAGTATTTCAGAGAAACGCAGTGGAGGGCAACCAATTAATTTCATGCCCTACACAGATTGATGCTGTTGTTCATAGTATTACGTCCTCATTGCGTACAACATTAGAAAACGTAGCCCCCATAAAAAGGAAAGTGATTACTCATAGGAGGTTGGCCCCCTGGTTTAATTCAGAACTTCTTACCTGAAAGGGAAAAACCAGTAAATTGGAGAAGAAATGGCGGTTTTCGCTTTTAGAGGAGTCCTATTTATCCTGGAAAAACAGCGTGCTTCTGTATAAAAGGACCCTGCGCCAAGCTAGATCTGCATATTTTACTTTGCTAATAGAGGAGAATAAGAACAATCCTAGGTTTCTTTTTAATACAGTTACAGTTAGATCTCAGTGCTGCTTCTGACACAGTCAACCACAATATCCTCATAGAAAGGCTCGAAAACACTGTGGGGATCAAGGGAAGAGCACTAGGCTGGTTTAAATCGATTTTGTCTGATAGATCCCAGTTTGTTCATCTAAATACCAAATCTTCTCCGCATTGTAAGGTTACTTGTGGAGTTCCACAGGGTTCTGTACTTGGCCCAATTCTATTTACTATATACATGCTCCCTATAGGTAAAATCATCAGACAGCATGGTGTTAATTTCCACTGTTATGCTGATGATACACATCTGTAATTATCTATAAATCCTGATGAATCAGTCAGTTTGGTAGATAACAGGCATGTCTAGATGACATAAATGTGGATGACTTTAAAGATTAAGATTAAATCAGTTTTTATTTGCCAGGTAAATACAGGACATACTAAGAATTTGTTTTGGTGTAATTACACCGAGGTAGCCATTTGCAAGTCAATGACTCCATGAATCTGCTGGGGTTCCTTAGATTGGAAACTTTTTCAAATTAATTTGATATGATGTGTTTTTGATTTTAATTGATTTTCTGTGAAGTGCCTTGAGACGACATCTGTTGTAAATTGGCGCTATATAAATAAACTGATTCTTGATTCTTAAAAATAATTTGTGCATAATGAAAACATCTTCCACACAGATTAAGAAATTTTTAGTTAAACAGTAAAAAATACTGATCTTTCAATAAAAAAAAAGGCAAACAAATATAGTGTGAGTTAAAGTTATCTAAAAATTTGCTTTATGTTTTACTCTTGCCAGGAACAATTTTAATATTCATAGTTAAACATGACTTGTCCCAAATTAATAAATGCATACATATATACATGGACCTAGTTATAATCCCCTGATATTTTCAGTTTATTCTAGACTTGCCTCTGGGTCTTCATTTCTTGCTTCGTCGTTTTCTCCATTTTCTAAAGTTCCATTATTTCTGTCAGAACTCGATGAGCAACACCACAAACAGATTCCAACTACCACAGTCAACACTAATGCCATCCCGAATCCAATGACCTGAAAAACAGGCAAACAAGTCAAACAAATTAGTATAACTCATATTAAGTCATACAACTACATCATTTAAAATTATGTTTTTTTATAAAACTACGTAAAATGTAATTATTTCTTACCTGAGACACAGAATACAACCACTGGGTTTTAATCAATGACTCCTGAGATAGGTTGGTTGGTTTACACCATTTCTGAGGTGCAGCATTCTCAATGCCTTCATACTTTCCTGTCCAATTAGTTGTTGCACAGGTGAAATAACGACCATCAATGAAAACTATTATCAACCATGTCATGGCTGCAACACTGGCGCTAACAAAGGCCTCCCAGAATGATTTACATGGTATACATGATGTACATGGTTTACATGGTCTACACAGTTTACACGGCTTACATGGTTTATGATGGCATTTAATCAAATACATTAGTATAAAAACTATAATCGATGGAGAACAGAAAAATACTGAAGTAAACAGCCCTTTGAATTCAGAGCTACAAGGGCAGGCAAAGTCTGATTCCACAATTTTCTCCAATATTACGAGTAGAAGTCCAATAGACAGATTTGTTGCCACTGAACTTTTTAAAAATTCATTTATTATTCCAGACAGGTACGTGTTCTTCACATCCATTGTTTATACTTTAACTAAAAACAAAAAAAGAGAAAAAAGAAAATAGATTAATAGCAATAAAAAAATGATCATATTAGCATTCATGCCAATTGTAATTAAATTAAAGGTATAGGAGAGGATCTTCAGCTCGTTCTCATTTTCGTAACACTGCGCATGCGCCTCCTCATCTCCAGTAACGCCCCCTGATATCGGGAGCGCGCACGTCCTCAGCACATGCGTCTGTTTACATCTGCAGGACCAAAGCCTCTGGCGCCGCATCGGACTTATTACAGAATTGATGCTTTTACAGCAATGAATTAGCTACCAAAAGGTTATGTGTTTAGGAAACGCTTGTAAAAGAACATTTGACGGTAATTAGTGATTATCAGTGATAAATAATCACGCCATTGGGTGTTAATACCACATACAGGCTGCACAGCTAGCATTTTCTGACGGACCCTGTGTAGCGATTACAACACTTGTGTCAAATCAACACAAATCCTTCTAAATGAGCCGGTATAAGCACATTACCTGTCTAGCAGACAGTCTCAGCGACTTCGAACACAGTTTTTCTCTTGCCAGCTTCCATTTTTGCTGCCGTACAGGGAGAACCTCTCTTCAATGGTGAATGATGCGTCTTGTCCGTCCCATTTTACTTCCTAAACAACAATCTGCGCGTGCGCGAATTCAAACATTAGCGCGCGTTGTACGGGTCAAGTGGGTGGGGACATTAGTGAAATACGTCATGGCATAAATTTTATTTCCGCATTGACAGCCAGTTATTTTTCACCACCTGTCGTTTTTTATTGACTGTCATTTTAAATCGGATTTCCAATAGAAATTTTTCTACTGAAAAGATCCTCTCCTATACCTTTAAGCTTTAAATGTGCTTTGAAGTATTATCCTCTGCATCAGTGTGTTTCAGCCTGTTCTCCAAGTCAAAACATGCAATGAGTCCGAAAATGAATTATTGAAAAAACAACTTACATGGTGGTTTTTTTGTCTGCCTAAATAGCGTCTCTCCAGGTCTTAGCCTGTTGTCCGCACTGCATTCCTAAACCTAAAGTAATTTTTAACTTTACACCTAATCTTGTGTCTTGTCCTAACCCTAAAGAATCTCCTTTTACATGCCTGATCCTAAATCCTTCTGGTTCACTAGTTTAAAAAAAACACAAACAAACGCAGACAAAAAAAAAACCAACTACCATTTATGACGTTCTTTAGATACATTCATTTTCGGACTCTTTGCACGTTTTGATTTGGAGGATGTGTTGGTCTGTTTAATTAATCTGTGTAATAACTTTTACTGACTGAACTGAGCTACTGACAATAAATCTCCTCAACAATATTAAAATGTAATGAATGTGACTGAACTTAACTAGTGAAGTACAATAATTGATTACTTGGTGAATGTTACAGTGTGTCCCTTGCTAATAATTGAATTGATAATTGATTTGTAGTGGAAGCTTAAACAGTAATAATTTAGGTAATTTGGTCTTTGGCTTTAAATGACAAAAAATCAAGAAAACAAAAAAAAAAACATAAATTTGAAGGAGACGATAGACGGGAATTGAAGTGATGAAAAGGAAGAAAGTGATGAAGACTAGGCTCCTACTGGAATGTGTTCTGAGGAAGTCTCAGATAGTAATGATGGTAAAGATGGGAGCTTACCAGAGAGACAGAGCCAAGCGTATCACATATATATATCTAGAGAGATTGTTCTCAGCCTACGGTTCCCTCCAGGAAGTAGTCACAGGTAAACAGGAACACTTGATGGGAGGTTACTTATATAAAAAGAAAAAAAAACTCAGTTAGATTAATAATTTCACATAATTTACAACACTAGTGTCAGGATATTGCCTAGTTTTGTTATTGGTGTTTCTCTGGGTTACATATTTGATCGTTTGTTTATTTTAGTTTAGTTATATTGTGCTTTATATTTCAGTGAAGGCACTTTACGAGACAATTGATTTAATTCCGATCATACGTTACAGTTTATCCTAGACATCGAACAATATAAAGCCCGTTCATTATTAGGTTTATCTTAAAATATTTTTGTTTATGGAAATCAAGCAGACTGGATTGAGACATTGACTTGCAGCATTCATTCCTGGACCAGCATGCAGTGACAGCGTGTCTGTGTTTTATCCTTACTCATTATTGTTATAGTTTTTTTTTTAATCAGCCATATTTCTGCTTTAGCATAGACCCCTTGTTCTTAGTTTAGTTAAATCATGTCTATTTCCTTTGGATTTGTTTTCTGCTTGTTCTTGAGTTTTGTTCAGTAAATTTAAAATTATCTGTATAGCATTTATCTGTATAACCCACTTCAGAGTGCTTAATATCATTGAAAAATCAATCAAGAATACAGATATTATAATATTCTCTGTGCTACAGGGAGCCAGTGTAATTTATAGTTATAGTAATTAGTTTATGGCTGTAATAACTGAAGCTGCATTCTGATTCTTGATCCTTTCTCTTTGATCCAAGGATTATGACTTTAGTTTTGTTTCTGTTCAGTTGGAGAAAGTTCTGGTACATCCACACATTGATTTGTTTAAAGCATCTGTTCAGCGTTTAAATAGGTTCAGAGTTCAGTTCATTTCAGTGTGGAGGTGGGGGTGGTGCTGAGTGGGTTGGGGGTGTGTGTGCATTTCTTCCTTCCAGGATGGTATTGGGGGGGCTGGAGGTGCATGGTCCTGGGCCCATATTCCCACCCAGAGTGAATGGCATGTGCTGACACTGAGGGCCTATGGTTATGGCGGGGCTGGTAGGGAGCTCCACTATCTCCAAACTGTGGCATGGTTCCCTCCACATCCGCTCCCCTACTATTTTAATTACATCCTAGTTGTGAGCATTTGGGGCCAGAGGCGGAGGGGAAGGGTCTTCCCGCACCTCCGGCTTCCTGGGTGCTTTCTGGGGTAGTTTTACTCTCCGCAGCAGAACTTGTCTTTTTATTAACACAAGGTGAAAGAGAGGAGGCTAAGTAAAAGAAGAGGGCTGATGCTGATAACAACATAACAAGAATACACAGAACTATATTCTAAACACAGACAGTTTTACGACTAATGGGTATCTACGAAGGAGGAGCAGAGAACCAAAACAGAGAGAGTTTGACAACTAAGGAGTAGCTCAGAAGACCAACTACAAATAACTATTTTAAGGTTAAAGAAAGGTTAGCTATGTCTCACACACTTTAACAAATCCATCCTCTCTTGGGTGTGAACACTAAACCTTCAAATTAAAAACAAACTAGTAAAAATTACAAATGTAAGAATGATAAGAAACTTAGTAATTCTAACAGTGAGTGAGTGAGTAAGCATGTATGATTGTGTATGAATGTGGATGGGGCTGGGGCTGGGTCTATGTGTCCTCTGCCTTCCTATGCTCTTCCTGTGTGGGTGGGGTGTGCTCTGCCCCCTCCTCACCCTTCCTCGCTGCTCGAGTCACCTGCAGCCAGACTGAAGCTACAGGGGCGTGTAAGATAAGATAAGATAAGATAGACTTTATTGATCCCGGAGGAAATTGTTTTGCCAGGGATACAGAGTATCAAATAACAATTAACACAACACACTCATCTCACATACAACACAGTACAGTACACAATCACCATATAACAATAACTACACTACTATTTATCCCTCCTGCAGATGGAAGAGGAATTGTACAGTTTGATTGCCACAGGTAAGAAAGACCTCCTGTGGCGTTCTGTGGTGACTCTCGTTGGTCTCAGTCTCCGGCTGAAGGTGCTCTGACAGGCCGTCAGCGTGGCATGTAGGGGGTGGGAGGTGTTTTCCTTGATGCTGAGCAGCTTCCTCAGCATCCTCCTCTCTGACACCTCCACCACAGACTCCACTTCCAGTCCCAGGACAGAGCCAGCTCTCCTGATGAGCTTGTTGAGTCTATTGGTGTCAGCCGTATCACTCCGCCCCGGCTGGGGCGTGTATCAGTCCGCCCCGGCTGGCTATCTGGGGTCATCTGTCCCTCTCGGTTGTCGGGCGGGCTCCCTGCTGGGCGCTGGGGGCGGTCAGGACCCCCTCTGCGGACCTCTAGGTAGGTGTGTGATATCCCTGATGTGGGCTGTCTGATCTCTGTGCTCTTGCGTGGCAACGTCTTCAAAGTGACAGCGACCAGCAGTCAGTTCTCAGACCCATCTACACAGACCACAGCTCACCCTTCCTCACAGGTCCTTTCTCTGAGCGCCGCTGAACCCACTGCTTCCTTTTCTTTATTTACCCCTCTCACCGAGGATGAGGTATCAAAGCTTCTCACAGGCAGCCACCCTACATCTTGCCCTCTGGATTCTATTCCCACCACCCTCCTGTAAGCCATAGCTCCAACCATTGTGACAGCAGCCCCTCACATGATCAATGCTTCACTATCTACCGGATCACTCCCCACCGCCTTCAAACAAGCCCAGGTAAGTCCCTTACTCAAAAAACCCTCCCTAGCCCCCACCCAAGTGGAGAACTACCGACCAGTCTCCCTCCTACTTTTCCTGTCTAAAATCATTGAAAGCTGTCTTAAAGCAGGTGACGAAATTCCTCTCCCAACATGACCTCCTTGATTCTAACCAACCAGGTTTCAAGAGTGGTCACTCCACGGAAACGGCACTCCTGTCAGTAACAGAATCCTTGAAATAAGCCAAAGTGACAGACCAATCATCAGTTCTTATCCTACTGTACCTGAACGCTGCATTTGATACTGTAAACCACAGCATCCTACTTACCAAGCTGGCAGACATGGGCATTGAGGGCAATGCACACTCCTGGTTTGAATCCTACCTCACCGGACGTTCCTTCAAGGTGGCATGGCAAGGTCAAACATCGACTTGACACCACCTCACCACAGGGGTGCCCCAAGGCTCAGTGTTTGGCCCCCGCCTCTTTGCCATGTACACTACTTCGCTGGGCCCATTCATCCATTCGCATGTCTTCATGGGTGAGGTAGTTATAAAGCTCCTTGGTGGTAAGGCGCCGGGAGTGGATGAGCTCGCTCGGAGCCTGACAGGCAGTCTTGTCTCCCATATGAAGTTGATTGTTTTCAGTTTGCCTTGGATAAGCGTGCGCCTGCTGGGTTTGGGCTTGTCCCATTTGTTTACTTTGTCATTGTTTGACCTGTTTTGTTAACAAATTGAAATTGTTGGTACTGAAATTTTTTTTCAACTCTTTATTAGGGCTTGCTCCGTCTTGTCGGAAGACATGATAGTTCATGGGTTTGAAAGACAATTCTTTAAAAAGCCATCTATTATTGTAGTCTGCTGTAACTCTCAACATGTGTTGCTTGTGGTTTAGGTCCACTTACAAACACCATTTAGAGTTTTTCCATTGTGCTTAGAAGTTTACTCCTCCCTGGTCCTCTGTACTAATCCTCTCTCTTCCTCTGCCACTGTTCTGCTCTCTTCCCGTTGTTTAACCCAGAACCGTCTTGCTGCAACCTAACAGTGCTACCAACTGTGGCCTTTTGCAACTAAGC
Organism: Orestias chungarensis; assembly: GCA_032876305.1. Taxonomy (NCBI): domain Eukaryota; kingdom Metazoa; phylum Chordata; class Actinopteri; order Cyprinodontiformes; family Cyprinodontidae; genus Orestias; species Orestias chungarensis. The sequence goes on from JAVLVB010000013.1 coordinate 832,051, forward strand.
TTTTGAGCAGTTGCAAAAGGGTACTTCTTTTGCTTCCTCAGATTCTCAAAACTCAAAAATGTAAAACAACAGTTTTACACATGAGAAGCATTCATGTCTCCCATATAGTTTTGGTCGTTTTCAGTTACTTCTGGTACAGTGTGAACCTGTTGGGTTTGGGCTTGTCCCATTTTTTAACTTCGTGCACGTTAACCTGTTTTCTTAACATCATTGAAGATGTTGGACTGAAAAGTATTTTTCCACATTTTATTTAGACTTTTATATTATTTATTTATTTGTAAATATTTGCATTTCAGTTTAAAATATATAAATGAAAGACTTCCCGCTCTGTTCTACTCTTTGCAAAAATGTATCTATACATTTAGTTTATGGTTATGGAGTGTATAGCATTCACACAATCGAATTACTGTAAACTCTGCTATGAGATTTCCATACCAACACATGATCTCAAGCAAAACAACTAAACTATTAACCTTTTTTATTCTGTATAATCAATTATGTAAACCCAACATGTCCCAAACATCCACACACCACAGTTTATTTCTATGTAGTATAATTTCACCCATTTGTAGAAACTGTTGTAATTTTTTTAAATCTCATTGCCCATCTCAGTCCGTCAAACCAAACAATGATTAACTTATTTGAAAGAAATATGTACATTAACCCAATAGCATGAAATTCCTTATCATAATCTTTTTCAATAAAAGCTTTATTCTAAACTATGCTTTCTAAATAACTTAACGGGAATTAAACTCAAACAGAAAACACAAGAGTCACTTTTACTTTTGTTTTTAAATTTATGTATTTTATGTGCATGTTTGGTTATGTTAAGGCAAACGATTATGATTGCTTACAGTCAGAAAATAAGATGCTGGTGAATAGAAAGATTACTTTCTAAACATAAATCTGCACATATTCACACTGCCAAGATCATACTGAATTATAAAAGAATATTTCAAAAAGGCGTGTGTTAGAACAACCTGCATTAGAAGAAATCTACACTCTGACTTTGAGTTAAAATTGTTTGTACAGCAGTCTTTAGCATATTTACCGATATTTATCGGTCAGTTGTCCTGTTCATATAGTCCTTAACTTAAGATATATGTTATTAAAATTATAAAAGCACTGCAGTAA
>JAVLVB010000013.1:833284-845359 GCA_032876305.1 Orestias chungarensis
TTTCAATTTACAAAATATTTCTGTAAATTCACTCACAGATTCTCCCTTGCCTCCTGCTGCCCCCTGAAGTCCAGGTCTCCCTTTTCTCCGGGTTCACCGGGAGGTCCAATCAGATCAATTGGACCTGGATGACCCTAGAGAATAAAAAAAAGCATTGTTTCATAAACCATTAATATATGACATTCATAAAGAGACAAAAGTTTACCTTTTAAGAATGTTTCACTTAAAGATGGGGGCAGTGGGGAACAAATTCAAATGCAAATTAAACTGCAGATTTTTAAATACTTGTCTGGCGACCCAAACAATTGTCCAGAATCTTACATCTGACCATAAATAATTAGTATGTTTACTGTGGTCCGTCTCAGCACCTGTCATTTTACATAAGTTATAATCATCAGCTTTTGAATGCCGCACTCTGGCATTAAACTAATGAGAATTACAAAGGCAATATTTTTGGTATTATGCATATTCATTTAACAAATTACATTGGGTGAAAAAAACCTATTCACAGAGCGGACAGAGCTGCTTTTCATCTTGATGGAAGGGAGTGAACAAAGTAAAGGTGCACATAGGCCAAAATGCATGCTGGCTTTGGAAGCTTTAGATCGGGTGGATCGGTGGACATGAGACATGCACTTTAAATTAATATGGGATTGGCATTGTAATATCATATTTTCTTACCTTTTCTCCTTTATAACCAGAATCGCCTTTCATGCCAGGAAGTCCAGGGGGACCCTGAGGAGAGGAAAATAGTAAAAATGACACAAATTATGTTTATTAGAGACAGGAAACATATTTCATTGCATTTATACACCGATTTGTGTATTCCACAGTGCAATTACCCTTATAAAAAATGTAAAGAAAACGTGTGCAATAAATAACACATACAATGAGGATTTGGGCTTTTTATCACAGTTTAAAACATAACAGCCGCTTTTTTTGCAGTAGTGCACAAGTGTTGTATGGGATTTACATTTTTTTATAAAGCCCAGTGGTAAAAGAAAACGTCTTACAATAGGTCCCGGAGGACCGTCTTGACCAGATGCACCTGGGAGTCCTTGCTCACCCTGGGAAAGAAACAAAAAAACATCAACAAGAAATGACTGATGTTCACTATGAAAAATAAGTAGACAATAAGGTTTTTTATTATTATAAATTTTCTATAGTTCGTATCATAGTGGTAACTTGGAATAAATATTGTTGGGACATTGATCCAACTTTATTGACATCTAGGCTTAGACAAACACCATCAGTAAGAAGAACAGCTTAGTCATAAAAAGGAAAATCCCTGACCGTCATGGTGCTGTTAACCAAACGTAATATGTGTGGCCATCTAATCAACAAGTAACTATAATAGAACAACATAACTGCTGTCTGAACCTTCAACCAGTAATGGCATTTAAATAAAGAAGGAGACCCTGATAAAATCCTTATAGTGGGATATTTTAACATTCATCTTGACACAAAAAATGACAGTCTAAATGTAGCCTTTACTGCCATTTTAGACTCAATTGGCTTCACTCAAAAAATCCAAACACCTACTCACTCTCTTGGTCAAACTTTAGACCTTGTGCTGACTTATGGCATTGAGTGTGAAAAAGTTATAGTGCTGCCTCATAACCCTCTCCTTTCTGATCAGTTTTTGATAACTTTTGAGTTCTTTTTCACCGAGTACTTAAAATCTGAAAGAAAATGTCTTTATGGTAGGTGTCTATTGGACAATGCTGTTAGAGCATTCAAAGAATCCATTCCAACTCTAATTTCTTCAGTATTTCAGAGAAACGCAGTGGAGGGCAACCAATTAATTTCATGCCCTACACAGATTGATGCTGTTGTTCATAGTATTACGTCCTCATTGCGTACAACATTAGAAAACGTAGCCCCCATAAAAAGGAAAGTGATTACTCATAGGAGGTTGGCCCCCTGGTTTAATTCAGAACTTCTTACCTGAAAGGGAAAAACCAGTAAATTGGAGAAGAAATGGCGGTTTTCGCTTTTAGAGGAGTCTTATTTATCCTGGAAAAACAGCGTGCTTCTGTATAAAAGGACCCTGCGCCAAGCTAGATCTGCATATTTTACTTCAAAATAAAAGCACGCATACAAACATCTAATTGGGACGGACACATAAACACTTATTTTTGGAAATAAACGGTTTTTTCTTCCAAGATGTTATTAAGCTACGATCTCAAACATGAACCAAATGAGACTTCTACGTTGTCTCTGTGAGAAAGGTCAAGGGTTAACCAACGTGCTTCCCTTTCTCACATCCTCCGAGCGCTCCAACACTTCAGCCGGGCTGGGATCGTCGGAGTCAACAAACGAAGTCGAAGAATACGACTCCTGTAAGACGAATAAGACGGAAATTTAGCGGCAGCTGATCGTTTCAAACATCCAACATCAAACATTTCACATACGTCGTTGCTTCTGACTGATAATTTAAAGTTAATATCTCAAAGTATAAGAAAAAAAAGAGTTTACATATTAAGTTTATATATGTCAACAAATGTGAAACTGCAACAGCATAACTTTGATAAGTTTGTGTTCAAATTAAGCATAAAAAGTTAATTTACAAACCAAGAGAAACTGAAACACAATGATATGCCAAGAATGGGTGTTATGGATCAAAAATGTTATCACGATATCTTGTGGTACTTTCATGATAACCATAAAAAAAGACTATAACAAACTATAATCATGAAAAGCAAACCATTTAGAAATTTAAAACAGGATTCTTTAGGATATTAGTTACATAAATAAGTGTGATTTCTATCACTAAAGAGCACAAAGTAACTGCATTTAATCATATTGTTTAAAGTTATTGATGTTCTAAAGGAACAAACTGTGGGCAACAATTCAAATTCAGTTTTCAAACATTACTAACCTTAATTCATAATTGTGACAATTAAAGTTCTTATTGTGATTATTAAACTTAATAAAAAGGTTTTATTTTACAGCTACACAGTGGAACTGGTTAGAGATAAAATGACAGTGAGTGAAAAACACGGCTATGAATTAAAGGAGACACGTTTCCGCTGCTGGGACACTCCTCCCTTATTGTTTTATTTAAATTAACAACAAAATATATATTAAAGTAGCGTAAACGTTCAAAAACAACCAGGTCCTGCAGCTACTTTTGAATTCTGCGTTGATCCAACCTCGTGCTGTAGGAGCTTCTCTCATATTTAGAAGTTAAAATATGGAAAGGAGCGTGTTAATAAAATAAAAACACCTGCAGAGCGTCGCAGGAGAATATAATAGAAGCTTGTTTGTAGCACAAGCACATTTATGCGCTACGTTGTGAAGCTAACGCCAGGGCCTGGACCTTATGTGATGATATTGGTAAATATTGCGACGGCGATATCAGATGCGATAAATGTATACGCCTGGCTTCATCTTTCCTCTCATTTTGCTGTTAGTATTTCTTGGTGACGTCTAGTGTGAGCTTTTGCTGGCGTAAGACTAATCGCATCAGCATGAAAAACACAACCTCAAAACTATTAACCATTATCAATATTTCCACGGTACATTGTGCAGCTCGAGTATTTAGTTTACAGTGTTAAAAAAAGCTGATGCGCATTAGTATGATTGGAGTATGAATTGGTAGTTAATAGATTTTGTTTATTGAAAAGCACGACCAAAATTCTGGTTTTCAGCAAAGATGGCGACATTTACATAAAAATAGAGCGAGTTTATTTCATATATTTGAACCAAATGTCTCTTCCCACACAGCCACCCACTGAACATGACGATTCGTCTTCAGCGCTGGAGAGAAATAGCACCTTCAGCATGAATGAAAAGTAGCTGCGAAGCTCCAATTATATCTGTAGTTTCAGTAAACTTAGGTTTATAGTATTCAGGAGAAGTGAGAGAAAACCTTCAGGCTACGACATGAATGTGAAGAAATCACCCTAAACTTAATTTAATTAAGTTCCCTTTGGGGTAAATAAAGTCTTTTTGATTTGATTAAACAAATCAGTCTACAACCATGTTCAATAAAGAAGACCTGGGCTAATACAGTAAGATATTAAATTAATTATTTGAGACTTTGCTAGAGAGTACCTTATATTAACTACTTTGAATGGGTTACAGTCATTGGAACAAGCGGTTCTGATTTAAATATTTCCGACAAGCTCTGTTAAGTCATCAAATTACATATAAAAGGGTTTAACGGTGCTGTTGAATCGGCTTATGTCATATTCACATTTAGAAATTAACATAAAAGGCACAAGTAAGTTCTACACTCTTCCAAAAATTGGGATGCTGTTGCTGGATTTTTAAATAAATCACTTTTTTTATAGTAGCTACATTTATTTTAGTCTTGATGAGCACAAATTACTTTGAGTCGCTCTACGTCTAAAAAATAATCAAAAATTAGTTTACAACAGTTTTCACAATTCTTCATTTATTTTTACAGTAGAGCTGATGATGATCAGAAAAGGAAAACGTGAGTAAATATTAACATTTCTGTGGAACTAAATGCAGCGATTTTGGCCATAATTAGAAAGCATTATTAAAAAAGCAAACAAGAAATCATTACAGACAATAGTACTCTTACGTTATTTTGACTCTGCTGTTACATCTTATGAAGCACAAATAAAAAAACAAACATCGTGTGTGAAATCAAACTGTGTCAGTAAGTCGAGCAGTCTTATTTTTTTAGTTCAGGGTGAAAAGAATTACACGCTATTAAGATAGATTTTCTCTAAATATGGCATAAAACAAATGTACCTAAAATGAACATTCACATGGTTCCAAATAGTAACATGATCACTTTGCAAAGCTGTTAATCTAACTTTTTATCAGATCACTAAAGTTTTTATTGACCAATCATCTCAAATGTTTGAGAAAAATACATCTGAACAATTAAAACATGACAGCCTTGTACTGTAATGCTATTAGGCACTGGTGCAGCAATTAGTCAGTCAGAGATTTAACGGAAACATCACTAATATCAAACTTCTACCACAAACTCTATCCGCTTTGGCTTAACCTTAGAACATCAGAAAACCTTTTAAAGTGGCATCAAGATGTAATATTATGCAGTCCTGTAGTCACATTTTCAATGAATAAAGAACTGAGACCCTAAATTATTGTAATGGGCACCATTCTTCCTGTTAAAGGGGAGTTTTTCCTCTCCACTGTCGCTACATGCATGCTCAGTATGAGGGATTGCTGTAAAGTCAACGACAACACAAGCCATTGTTTCTGTCTGCTGATTCCAGAGGAGTGAATGCTGCAAGTCAATGACTCCATGAATCTGCTGGGGTTCCTTAGATTGGAAACTTTTTCAAATTGATTTGTTATGATGTGTTTTTGATTTTAATTGATTTTCTGTGAAGTGCCTTGAGACGACATCTGTTGTAAATTGGCGCTATATAAATAAACTGATTCTTGATTCTTAAAAATAATTTGTGCATAATGAAAACATCTTCCACACAGATTAAGACATTTTTAGTTAAACAGTAAAAAATACTGATCTTTCAATAAAAAAAAAGGCAAACAAATATAGTGTGAGTTAAAGTTATCTAAAAATTTGCTTTATGTTTTACTCCTGCCAGGAACAATTTTAATATTCATAGTTAAACATGACTTGTCCCAAATTAATAAATGCATACATATATACATGGACCTAGTTATAATCCCCTGATATTTTCAGTTTATTCTAGACTTGCCTCTGGGTCTTCATTTCTTGCTTCGTCGTTTTCTCCATTTTCTAAAGTTCCATTATTTCTGTCAGAACTGGATGAGCAACAGCACAAACAGATTCCAACTACCATAGTCAACGCTAATGCCATCCCGAATCCAATGACCTGAAAAACAGGCAAACAAGTCAAACAAATTAGTATAACTCATATTAAGTCATACAACTACATCATTTAAAATTATGTTTTTTTATAAAACTACGTAAAATGTAATTATTTCTTACCTGAGACATAGAATACAACCGCTGGGTTTCAATCAATAACTCCTGAGATAGGTTGGTTGGTTTACACCATTTCTGAGGTGCAGCATTCTCAATGCCTTCATACTTTCCTGTCCAATTAGTTGTTGCACAGGTGAAATAACGACCATCAATGAAAACTATTATCAACCATGTCATGGCTGCAACACTGGCGCTAACAAAGGCCTCCCAGAATGATTTACATGGTATACATGATGTACATGGTTTACATGGTCTACACAGTTTACACGGCTTACATGGTTTATGATGGCATTTAATCAAACACATTAGTATAAAAACTATAATCGATGGAGAACAGAAAAATACTGAAGTATACCGCCATTTGAATTCAGAGCTACAAGGGCAGGCAAAGTCTGATTCCACAATTTTCTCCAATATTACGAGTAGAAGTCCAATAGACAGATTTGTTGCCACTGAACTTTTTAAAAATTCATTTATTATTCCAGACAGGTACGTGTTCTTCACATCCATTGTTTATACTTTAACTAAAAACAAAAAAAGAGAAAAAAGAAAATAGATTAATAGCAATAAAAAAATGATCATATTAGCATTCATGCCAATTGTAATTAAATTAAAGGTATAGGAGAGGATCTTCAGCTCGTTCTCATTTTCGTAACACTGCGCATGCGCCTCCTCATCTCCAGTAACGCCCCCTGATATCGGGAGCTCGCACGTCCTCAGCGCATGCGTCTGTTTACATCTGCAGGACCAAAGCCTCTGGCGCCACATCTGACTTATTACAGAATTGATGCTTTTACAGCAATGAATTAGCTACCAAAAGGTTATGTGTTTAGGAAACGCTTGTAAAAGAACATTTGACGGTAATTAGTGATTATCAGTGATAAATAATCACGCCATTGGGTGTTAATACCACATACAGGCTGCACAGCTAGCATTTTCTGACGGACCCTGTGTAGCGATTACAACACTTGTGTCAAATCAACACAAATCCTTCTAAACGAGCCGGTATAAGCACATAACCTGTCTAGCAGACAGTCTCAGCGACTTCGAACACAGTTTTTCTCTTGCCAGCTTCCATTTTTGCTGCCGTACAGGGATAACCTCTCTTCAATGGTGAATGATGCATCTTGTCCGTCCCATTTTACTTCCTAAACAACAATCTGCGCGAATTCAAACATTAGCGCGCGTTGTACGGGTCAAGTGGGTGGGGACATTAGTGAAATACGTCATGGCATAAATTTTATTTCCGCATTGACAGCCAGTTATTTTTCACCACCTGTCGTTTTCTATTGGCTGTCATTTTAAATCGGATTTCCAATAGAAATTTTTCTACTGAAAAGATCCTCTCCTATACCTTTAAGCTTTAAATGTGCTTTGAAGTATTATCCTCTGCATCAGTGTGTTTCAGCCTGTTCTCCAAGTCAAAACATGCAATGAGTCCGAAAATGAATTATTGAAAAAACAACTTATATGGTGGTTTTTTTGTCTGCCTAAATAGCGTCTCTCCAGGTCTTAGCCTGTTGTCCGCACTGCATTCCTAAACCTAAAGTAATTTTTAACTTTACACCTAATCTTGTGTCTTGTCATAACCCTAAAGACTCTCCTTTTACATGCCTGATCCTAAATCCTTCTGGTTCACTAGTTTAAAAAAAACACAAACAAACGCAGACAAAAAAAAACCCAACTACCATTTATGACGTTCTTTAGATACATTCATTTTCGGACTCTTTGCACGTTTTGATTTGGAGGATGTGTTGGTCTGTTTAATTAATCTGTGAAATAACTTTTACTGACTGAACTGAGCTACTGACAATAAATCTCCTCAACAATATTAAAATGTAATGAATGTGACTGAACATAACTAGTGAATTACAATAATTGATAACTTGGTGAATGTTACAGTGTGTCCCTTGCTAATAATTGAATTGATAATTGATTTGTAGTGGAAGCTTAAACAGTAATAATTTAGGTAATTTGGTCTTTGGCTTTAAATGACAAAAAATCAAGAAAACAAAAAAAAAACATAAATTTGAAGGAGACGATAGACGGGAATTGAAGTGATGAAAAGGAAGAAAGTGATGAAGACTAGGCTCCTACTGGAATGTGTTCTGAGGAAGTCTCAGATAGTAATGATGGTAAAGATGGGAGCTTACCAGAGAGACAGAGCCAAGCGTACCACATATATATATCTAGAGAGATTGTTCTCAGCCTACGGTTCCCTCCAGGAAGTAGTCACAGGTAAACAGGGACACTTGATGGGAGGTTACTTATATAAAAAGAAAAAAAAACTCAGTTAGATTAATAATTTCACATAATTTACAACACTAGTGTCAGGATATTGCCTAGTTTTGTTATTGGTGTTTCTCTGGGTTACATATTTGATCGTTTGTTTATTTTAGTTTAGTTATATTGTGCTTTATATTTCAGTGAAGGCACTTTACGAGACAATTGATTTAATTCCGATCATACGTTACAGTTTATCCTAGACATCGAACAATATAAAGCCCGTTCATTATTAGGTGTATCTTAAAATATTTTTGTTTATGGAAATCAAGCAGACTGGATTGAGACATTGACTTGCAGCATTCATTCCTGGACCAGCATGCAGTGACAGCGTGTCTGTGTTTTATCCTTACTCATTATTGTTATAGTTTTTTTTTTAATCAGCCATATTTCTGCTTTAGCATAGACCCCTTGTTCTTAGTTTAGTTAAATCATGTCTATTTCCTTTGGATTTGTTTTCTGCTTGTTCTTGAGTTTTGTTCAGTAAATTTAAAATTATCTGTATAGCATTTATCTGTATAACCCACTTCAGAGTGCTTAATATCATTGAAAAATCAATCAAGAATACAGATATTATAATATTCTCTGTCCTACAGGGAGCCAGTGTAGTTTATAGTTATAGTAATTAGTTTATGGCTGTAATAACTGAAGCTGCATTCTGATTCTTGATCCTTTCTCTTTGATCCAAGGATTATGACTTTAGTTTTGTTTCTGTTCAGTTGGAGAAAGTTCTGGTACATCCACACATTGATTTGTTTAAAGCATCTGTTCAGCGTTTAAATAGGTTCAGAGTTCAGTTCATTTCAGTGTGGAGGTGGGGGTGGTGCTGAGTGGGTTGGGGGTGTGTGTGCATTTCTTCCTTCCAGGATGGTATTGGGGGGGCTGGAGGTGCATGGTCCTGGGCCCATATTCCCACCCAGAGTGAATGGCATGTGCTGACACTGAGGGCCTATGGTTATGGCGGGGCTGGTAGGGAGCTCCACTATCTCCAAACTGTGGCATGGTTCCCTCCACATCCGCTCCCCTACTATTTTAATTACATCCAAGTTATGAGCATTTGGGGCCAGAGGCGGAGGGGAAGGGTCTTCCCGCACCTCCGGCTTCCTGGGTGCTTTCTGGGGTGGTTTGAGTCTCCGCAGCAGAACTTGTCTTTTTATTAACACAAGGTGAAAGAGAGGAGGCTAAGTAAAAGAAGAGGGCTGATGCTGATAACAACATAACAAGAATACACAGAACTATATTCTAAACACAGACAGTTTTACGACTAATGGGTATCTACGAAGGAGGAGCAGAGAACCAAAACAGAGAGAGTTTGACAACTAAGGAGTAGCTCAGAAGACCAACTACAAATAACTATTTTAAGGTTAAAGAAAGGTTAGCTATGTCTCACACACTTTAACAAATCCATCCTCTCTTGGGTGTGAACACTAAACCTTCAAATTAAAAACAAACTAGTAAAAATTACAAATGTAAGAATGATAAGAAACTTAGTAATTCTAACAGTGAGTGAGTGAGTAAGCATGTATGCTTGTGTATGAATGTGGATGGGGCTGGGGCTGGGTCTATGTGTCCTCTGCCTTCCTATGCTCTTCCTGTGTGGGTGGGGTGTGCTCTGCCCCCTCCTCACCCTTCCTCGCTGCTCGAGTCACCTGCAGCCAGACTGAAGCTACAGGGGCGTGTAAGATAAGATAAGATAAGATAGACTTTATTGATCCCGGAGGAAATTGTTTTGCCAGGGTTACAGAGTATCAAATAACAATTAACACAACACACTCATCTCACATACAACACAGTACAGTACACAATCACCATATAACAATAACTACACTACTATTTATCCCTCCTGCAGATGGAAGAGGAATTGTACAGTTTGATTGCCACAGGTAAGAAAGACCTCCTGTGGCGTTCTGTGGTGACTCTCGTTGGTCTCAGTCTCCGGCTGAAGGTGCTCTGACAGGCCGTCAGCGTGGCATGTAGGGGGTGGGAGGTGTTTTCCTTGATGCTGAGCAGCTTCCTCAGCATCCTCCTCTCTGACACCTCCACCACAGACTCCACTTCCAGTCCCAGGACAGAGCCAGCTCTCCTGATGAGCTTGTTGAGTCTGTTGGTGTCAGCCGTATCACTCCGCCCCGGCTGGGGCGTGTATCAGTCCGCCCCGGCTGGCTATCTGGGGTCATCTGTCCCTCTCGGTTGTCGGGCGGGCTCCCTGCTGGGCGCTGGGGGCGGTCAGGACCCCCTCTGCGGACCTCTAGGTAGGTGTGTGATATCCCTGAGGTGGGCTGTCTGATCTCTGTGCTCTTGCGTGGCAACGTCTTCAAAGTGACAGCGATCAGCAGTCAGTTCTCAGACCCATCTACACAGACCACAGCTCACCCTTCCTCCCAGGTCCTTTCTCTGAGCGCCGCTGAACCCACTGCTTCCTTTTCTTTATTTACCCCTCTCACCGAGGATGAGGTATCAAAGCTTCTCACAGGCAGCCACCCTACATCTTGCCCTCTGGATTCTATTCCCACCACCCTCCTGTAAGCCATAGCTCCAACCATTGTGACAGTAGCCCCTCACATGATCAATGCTTCACTATCTACCGGATCACTCCCCACCGCCTTCAAACAAGCCCAGGTAAGTCCCTTACTCAAAAAACCCTCCCTAGCCCCCACCCAAGTGGAGAACTACCGACCGGTCTTCCTCCTACTTTTCCTGTCTAAAATCATTGAAAGCTGTCTTAAAGCAGGTGACGAAATTCCTCTCCCAACATGACCTCCTTGATTCTAACCAACCAGGTTTCAAGAGTGGTCACTCCACGGAAACGGCACTCCTGTCAGTAACAGAATCCTTGAAATAAGCCAAAGTGACAGACCAATCATCAGTTCTTATCCTACTGTACCTGAACGCTGCATTTGATACTGTAAACCACAGCATCCTACTTACCAAGCTGGCAGACATGGGCATTGAGGGCAGTGCACACTCCTGGTTTGAATCCTACCTCACCGGACGTTCCTTCAAGGTGGCATGGCAAGGTCAAACATCGACTTGACACCACCTCACCACAGGGGTGCCCCAAGGCTCAGTGTTTGGCCCCCGCCTCTTTGCCATGTACACTACTTCGCTGGGCCCATTCATCCATTCGCATGTCTTCATGGGTGAGGTAGTTATAAAGCTCCTTGGTGGTAAGGCGCCGGGAGTGGATGAGCTCGCTCGGAGCCTGACAGGCAGTCTTGTCTCCCATATGAAGTTGATTGTTTTCAGTTTGCCTTGGATAAGCGTGCGCCTGCTGGGTTTGTGCTTGTCCCATTTGTTTACTTTGTCATTGTTTGACCTGTTTTGTTAACAAATTGAAATTGTTGGTACTGAAATTTTTTTTCAACTCTTTATTAGGGCTTGCTCCGTCTTGTCGGAAGACATGATAGTTCATGGGTTTGAAAGACAATTCTTTAAAAAGCCATCTATTATTGTAGTCAGTCTGCTGTAACTCTCAACATGTGTTGCTTGTGGTTTAGGTCCACTTACAAACACCATTTAGAGTTTTTCCATTGTGCTTAGAAGTTTACTCCTCCCTGGTCCTCTGTACTAATCCTCTCTCTTCCTCTGCCACTGTTCTGCTCTCTTCCCGTTGTTTAACCCAGAACCGTCTTGCTGCAACTCAACAGTGCTACCAACTGTGGCCTTTTGCGACTAAGAATCAAGAATCAAGAATCAAGAATCAGTTTATTTATATAGCGCCAATTTACAACAGGTGTCGTCTCAAGGCACTTTACAAAAAATCAATTAAAATCAAGGATACATTCTAACAAATCAATTTGAAAAAGTTTCCAATCTAAGGAACCCCAGCAGATTGCATCGAGTCATTGACTTGCAGCATTCACTCCTCT
>JAVLVB010000013.1:857937-936460 GCA_032876305.1 Orestias chungarensis
TCCTCCTTCTCTCCCCGCGTCTCCCCGCAGAATCCGCCCCGCATCAGGTCACCTTTGGGCTCCTTCTGCCGCCGGCATCTCTCCAGCAACCCTCCTCTCAAGATGACACCTGGGCAGCCGAGAGCCGCAGCCATGTCCCTGCTCCTGGGGACTCTGATGCTGCAGTCCGTCTCTTCCCAGTACGGTAGGAGATGAGAAGATGAAAAATGAAGATGCATGTCAGGCATTCTCCCATCATGCCAGGAATGCGGGTTTCTAACTGTGCAGCTATTCCAGACATGCATGGAGTATTAGAATATATTTTAGCCTAATCTGACATTTTACACAAACAGAACCATAAAAACCCCAGAAAGGAATAAACAGGCTGTTTGTTCCCGGAGCGTCAACATGAAGGGTGAATGCATCTTTAATGAGCTACTATCTGTTTCCAGGCTGAATTGGGCCAGGCTGAGGCCCAAACCGCGTCCCTGAAGTGTGGCGCTGAATACTGAGCGGCTCAGCCAGCACAAGTTCTGCTGGTTAGTTTGGGAATGAAGCTGCAGCAAAACTCCAGTTCAGACATCCCCTCACATGCATGTCTGTGAAAGCAGCTCTGCATCCTTTTAGTCTGCAGCAGCAGCAGCAGCAGCAGCAGCAGCAGCAGCAGCAGCAGCAGCAGCAGCAGCAGCAGCAGCAGCAGCAGCAGCAGCAGCAGCAGCGCTCATCATGTAGGGCCCACTGTAATTAGATGTGGGACTTCAGGAGTCTGTAAATAGCATCAGTCCATTCTGCTGCATGCTTCTATTTTTAGTAGAGAGGAGAGATGCTGCACTGGGAACTGAGGCTTTAATGTCCCGTGAATCGGGTAACTGCTCACTGAGATGCTCTGTGCTGCAGAATAGCATTGGATCCCCCAGCAGTCCTAAATCTCACCCCCCCCCCCCACCATCAAACAGATTAAGACAGCATAAACCCCGCTTTCAGCCGAGTAGCTGTCGCTACCGGGGTGAGGAGCGTATTACAAACGCTGTGTGAGGACGAGGCAGAAGCTTGGGCCTCCCCCAGAGTGGCCAGTGTGTGGGACTGTTACCCATCTCCCACTGCACACCCACTCCTGACGAGTCATCAATCTGAGGAGGTAGAAGCTGCAGCCTTGTACCTGACAGAGCAGAGCAACATTGTAATCTTATCATTTGTAGTTATATACATTATATAGTTCATCAAATTGCAACAAATGTCATCAACAAACAGCTGTGGTTGTTTTTTTTATATAAATATTGATCATTTACTTTGATAATATGCTAAATTAATGCTAAGATAGTTTTAATAGTAGTTACCAGACGAAGCTTTTGCTTATTGACTTCAAAACTTTGAATCAATGATCAGTCACATTTGGTAGAGTTTCATAAATATCAATCTAAAGGCTGTATTTGTGAAATGATGCATGAAATTAATAATTGGACACACTGACACAGTTTGTTTGATGAGCTTCAGAAATGTCCTGTAGTTTTATTTAAAATAATTTTCAGTTGGTAGATTATTTGCATCCAATTCAGCTTCAGTTGAGTTTATTCATTTAGCACTGATTTACAGCACATTTGAACTTAAGGCGCTTTAAAAGAAAAGGTTAAACAGTGAATCAAGTTCAGTAGGTTATTCAAATTAGTTTAAAAATGTTTTCTGTCTAAGGAAACCCAGCAGATTGCATTGTATAATTGTCTTTACAGGAATCCTTCATACAGATCATGCAAGTAGCGACAGTGGATAGAAAAAAACCTTTAACAGAGAATAATCTCCAACACAACCAGAAGCTGCTTCAGAGCCACAACCAACTGGTGCCCTGAGAGGGAACACTAACGTAACAGAGCTACTCCAACATGCTGCCACCAATCTAGGATTTACAGGAAACAAATCTTATGTATTTAATCTGCCTCAACTTCAGAGTTTATCAAGGAACAAATGGTCAGATCTTCATTTACCAGCAGATTGAAAATTGCATCACTTACTATGATGTCGATAATTCCTAAAATGTAGATATGTAAATATGTAGACCTGGTACGATCATCAAGGAATTGAATGTAATCTCTCTATTATTTTTTTAATAAATTAGTTTAAATTTCCTTTTTTTTGGTTGGGGGAAACCTAAAATCTGAACAGATTTTGACTTCTTATTTTTTGGGGGGATTTGTGGAAAAAAATGCTATTGAATATTGAGATAACTCCCAGGTATTATTAGGATGAACATCCTTCAGCAATGGACTGTTTTATAGCCCTCAACAAGATTCTGGTATAATTTTACCTTAGTCTGTAACCATGCATTTAATTAGGATTGAAATCTGTGGCATTCCAGAAGCTTAAAAGTAACCTGCTGTATCTATTTTAAATACTTAATGTTTCTCTCAATTAGTTCCTTTTGTTGAAACTGAAAAAAAATTATATCATTGGTAGGAGACCCTGATCATGATGCTGCCAGTACCACGTTTAACAGCCAGATCTCGGTTCTGAAGTCTGACTTGCTCATAATAATTCAGCGATATAAGATCATATAAATTTTTTTCTTCCTGACTGTGGAAATGTTTTCCAGAAGGCAGAAGCTGCAACTTTCATGTTGACAGTAACTCCTGTCATTATAGACAAAAAAGGGTCATGTTTTAACAGCCTGCTGAGTATTAAAGTGATCAAGCGTAATATTTTTATCTCTGCCTTTAAAGTTACATCACATGGTCTATCTAGGTAGAGCATGATGAGGATGTTACTTTGAGGAACTGTTTTAAATAAACTTTACTCATTACTTAAAATGTTATACGTAGAACTAATAAATGCACTAAAGTAAAAAAACAAAACAAGGTAAACTGTTCAAAAAAGCACGACAAACAAGGGTAATCATTAATTGATGCATAGATAGTATCTTAACTCTTGTCTCTGACATCTTTAAAGCTCAGGGCTGCTTAAAAAATAAATGTTACACAGAATTTTACCAATATGATTTAAACATTCATTTAGTTTCAGTTTTGATTGGTTTTGGTTACCACTGTGGACAAAAGCGTTAGTGGTTTAGCCTGAATGAAGACTGCATTTCCCATGAGCCCCAGCGCATAGCGGGGTAAAATCCTGTTTCCAGTGTCTGTGTGAAGGATGAATAGCGATGAGTTGATGAATGTAATTGTGGTGAAAAAATGTCATATGATGATGTTAAAGATAGGAAACGGGGGAAGTGACGTAAGCTGTGAAGCAGTCAGCACATTTGTAGTTGTTTAGTGTAGAAGGCAGGGTTCCTGCCACCCTCCTAAGAGTTGCTCAGTGTCGGTTAAAGCGATACTGGAGATCCTTCCTGCCCACATTATCACCTTCCTCACCTTTCAATGGGTATGAATACTTTTACAAGCCACAGTGTATTATATGCTGAAACTGTAGGACTTTACGGATGGATTCTGATAATAGATAAAATGTGTTTTCTAATAAGTAATCACTGTTTATCCAGAGACGCAGCAGGAACAGACGACTTAGTTTAAACTGGAAAATAGCGTTTTATTTCTGCTATAGCCACAGCTGATGTAGATGTTTGTACAGTTCAACGATGAACTGTGTCCCCCCCGACATTTAAGCCCACAGTGGCCAGCAATGTTGACACATCTGATCTATCTGAGGTGACAGAATCCATCTGTCAGAACTTTAAGTTGAAAACAGATTTATATTTATTCCTTCATAATTTTATTACGCTATTCTAGGAACACTTGCATCCATTTTTTTATCTTTATGGTCAAGTTTCATTTTCTCCTCGAATAATACTTAAAAAAGTATAATTCACCAGATCTCCTTGGCTTTATTTTCTCGCTTTGTTGCCGAAGTGTGCTTCTATGGAAACACAGAGGGGTCTATCACCATTCGCCTACATGCTCCCCAGAGACCAGGAGCTGCAGAGATTGTATAAATCTTCTGTCTCCAGCTCTTAACGCCGTCTAAACACCAAGTTGATGACTTCCTCCTCTCGTCTTCCACTTTTCTGCTCAGCCACCACAGTTGTTTTGCTGTCACTCACATTAGAAAAGGAAACATTTCAGTCCTTTTAATAGCTGCTGTGTTTGTTCTGATATGTCTCCTCTCTGAATAATTATCTAGAGATTTCTAATGATGTTTTCATGGAGCAGACATGAAACTGCACATGACAAAGTCTCATAAAGGCCTTTTGTTTCACATTGCAGTGCTGTACCAACCGGCTGATATTATTAATTGAACAAATTAGATGAGAACGGCCTCGAAGGGACGTCCCGGCAGAATTGAATTAAAGATTCCCAGGAATAGCAGCAATTATTGCTCAGGCAGACGTGAGGTCATGTTTTCAGCCACTTGCAGAAACGCTGTGGCTTTTGTGATCATGTAGTTTCCCGTGTGATGAGGCTGTGATGCAAATAAGTTATAAACCTAATTGGTAAAAGATTTCTCTCAGTATTTATCAGTTTTTGTGTTATTATTATAAGTAAGGTAGTGAAAGATCTCTTTCTCCATTAATTCCTTTTAAAACACATCTTACTTTTTCCCCCACATCTTTTATTTTTATTTAATCATTCCTTATTTTGCCTTTTCTTTAAATTTTCTTTTGTTTTGATTGATCTCTGGATGCCCCACCTGCCCAGCCGGCTTTGTGAAGTCCCCTCTGTCCGACACCAAGCTCACAGGCGACACCTTTGAGCTGTACTGTGACGTTGTGGGTAACCCCACGCCAGAAATCCAGTGGTGGTACTCAGAGATCAACCGAGCCGACTCTTTCCGCCAGCTGTGGGACGGCGCCCGCAGGCGGCGGGTCTCGATCGGCACGGCGTACGGCGTCAACTCGGTGAGTGTGCTCGGGGTTACGCAGCTCACCCTGGATGACGCGGGGACGTACGAGTGCAGAGCCAGCAACGACCCCCGGCGTAACGACCTCCACCAGAACCCCGCCACCACATGGATCCGAGCTCAGGCCACTGTAACTGTGCTGCAGAGTGAGTGGTCAGTGTTTGAGCAACCCACCCACCCAGTTCCTGTGTGACTCCGACTCTCCAGTGGACCAGTAGCTTCTTCTGTAGACGCCCTCCTCCCCTGCAGACCGAAAACTGAGGAATGCAGAGAATAGTTGCTTCATTGTCTGCAGCTCATCTCCTAATTCAGTCGATCCTTCAGTGTCCATCCAACGTGTAGAAGCAGCTTTCTCCTTTATTCCCTGTGTTCATGTTTTTATCCTTCCACACATTTGTTTTTGTTTTTTATTTGTTGTTTTCTTTTTATTTGATTTTGGTTGCTTATTTATTGTTTATATTTAGTAGTTAGTAAGTAATTAAGCTTAAAGCTGAAGTTTTTACACCAATACATTTTGTTGTTTAAATAAAGGTGTTCAACATTTAAAAGGATAAAGTTTAATACTATAGTTCATATCAAAACATTGATTTCAAATAAGTTATTAACCAAGTGTTAAAAATATTTCCCATGCAGGATAAAATCTATTAAAATGGTCACAATTAACTAGAAGATATTTACCAGGTCTTCTGACTTTTTAAAAGTAAAATGGCTTTAATTCCTTTGTGATTATTATTTTTTGATAAATAATCAAGTTAAGTTAATCAAAGGCAATTGCTATAAAATAGGAATTTTTAATACTCTAGAATAATTCAGGAACAAAATCCAATGACTTTTTAAGGAGAAACTGGATGTTGATGTAAAAATTAAAGCTTTAGAAGCTCTGAAAAACTTCTGATTTGCCAAAATTGATCCTATAAAATATTGTTGTGGAAGACCAAGTAGCAGCTCCATCATTTTTAAAACTAGGACATAATGAGCTGCAGGTTTGATCTTACTCCACGCACATTTGAAGCTTCTTTAAAACCACAAGTCAAGGCAGACTCTCCATTTGTCGTTGCTGAGCGGTTTCTCCGTTACAGAGCCATCGATTTCCGTCTCCGAGCCGGTCACGATCACCGCGGAGGTGGACAGCATCCTGCTGCAGTGCAACCTCACCAGCGCTTTCAGCGCCGTCCAGGAGACCTACTGGATGAAGAACGGGGAGGAGATCTCGGGAACGCGCACCACAAACAACAATGTTGAACACAGGTGGAGAAGTTAAGACGTCAGTAGCTAACATATGATTTTTTTACAGCTGTTGTTCGTTGACCTCGTGTTCTTTTCTGATCCACAGGATCAATAGACCGAGAGGAGACAACGCTGGCGTGTACATGTGTGTCTACAACTTTCAAATGGCTCCTCCTGCTAACGGCACCATCGAGATAAGATGTAGGTTTTTATCTTCCAGGGCGTATTTGCTGTTTTAGGGCCCTGTCATGTGTCGACCTGCGATTTCAAACGGCTCTGCCGGCCGCTCAGGGGCAGCCGCAGCCCTTGACACCTTCATTCAGCCAATGCCTGGCTCAGTGGCAGCAGATGGTGTCTTGTTTGCCTGATGGCAAGGGATTATGTGTCCGCGGTAAAATCCGGTCAGCCTTTTCTGCCGTCACACAAATTAATGACTATAGAGGCAGTTTGGATGTCAGGAAGGTCCCCCTGTTATTTATTGTAGCGTTCAAGGAGAAATAGTCTGTTTTTATATATATTTATGAAGGATTTTCTATAGTCTGATTTAATATAATGCATAAATAGTCCATCCTATAAATATTGAAACTATAAATGAGTGACAATTTACATTTATTTTAGTCTTATAAGTAAATTAGTAATTTAAAAAAGCAAATCCACCAAAAAATAGTATTAATAGCAATGCTTTCTAAAACAGGAACTGGATGTTAGTTACATGATGAGGAGGTAGCAGCTGCGATGGCCTGTAACTTGGGGCTCTTGACAGGAAACTGGTTGTTTTCTTGAAAAACAAGATCTTTTTAACCGGATTATGCCGAATGGATCTATTGGCAACAATACAACAGGAGGAAGCAGTTAGCACTTTTCCTTGAAGGATCAGCTAAGCAAGAAACATGTGAGCTCCGTGAGGACACAACGAAACGTTTAAGCACAAAGGTTCTGTTTATGAGTTTATGACTCTTTACCCCAACATTTGCTGCAAATGAAGGGGAGAATATTTTACAGCGGCTGTTTTCTGGGACTTTATTAACCACCACTAAGTACCTCATCATTAGCATTAGGTTTAGGTCGATCTTTGACGGCAACATTCTTCCGGTGCAGGTAAACCCTCACAGGGTACTGTGGAGAAAAGTGAGATTTTCCCAACTACTGTAGGTCGCTCTAATATTCCACTGAGCCGTTGTTAGTGGGAGTAGTGATGAGACTATTGTCATTCAAGTAATATTTTTTGTTGGAACTAAAACACAAGTTATGTCCATCTAAATTCTTCCAGAAATCAATTGCTTTGAATTGAAGTTTGTATAATTTTTTTTCGCCTCCTTGCTTGATAATTCAGTAAAAATGCGTTAATCATAATGGAATGTAATCACTGTATGTTCTAAGATTGGAGTAGGAGGCTTTGTTATTGCTGATTATATTTTCATTTAACGCACTGTACTGAACTTCCTTCATGTTCGGGTAATTATTGTTATATGGAATAACCTCTGAGCAGTAATCATGGCAACATTTAAAATGTTTTGCTGCTTTTATTCATTTAAGTCCTCGTTAACTTCATTGCATTTCTGTTTTTTTACGCTTGCAAAGATGATTACTTTGTTATATATATATATATCGTTTTAAATGATTGTATACAATAAAAAACCAGTCTGTTCCTTTGTTTTTTGAAAGAATGTAATACAATGTGTTTTTCTTTGTTTCAGCTGCTCCCATGATCACTGGCCACAAGCGTAGCGAGAACAAGAACGAGGGCGAACGTGCCATGCTCTACTGCAAATCTGTGGGTTATCCTCATCCTGTCTGGACCTGGCACAGGATCGACCAGAGTGGCATAAGGGTGCGTTATATAAACAATATAACGATACAGTATTTCCTGCTATTCAACTGCACAGAAGTTTTTATTGATTTTCGTAATAGTAGTAGTTGTAGTAGCAGTAAAACGAGCCTTTTTCCAACGCTTGCTAATATCTATGTATGCACACTCTCTCTCGTTTTTTATTCAGAAATCTAATCTCTCTTAACCAACATATAGATAAAGAAATAAATGTTTATATGTAAAAAGAGAGACTGAGCATCTTGGAAATGTATTAATATTATTTTGTGGTGTATTTTACTGCCTAATGTACATGCACTGATATATCTGCTGCTCCTGTTTGATCCTGTGGAGGGTTTCAGGGGGTTGGAGAAGGTCCCAGCTAACAAATGGGAAAGATCCAGGGTACATCCTGTATAAGCCTGCTTTCCCTCGATGAAGTCCAAATTAGAATAAGTAATAATAATAAATGTATATAATTCACATAAATGCTAGAAGCTGTAGGAAAATCAGAAAAGGATGTCAAAAACCTGGCTCGATCTTTTTGCTTGTGAAATTACGGATTTAGATGATCAAGAGGTCAACTCATTATAAAAAATAAGACAAACTAATAATAAATGTCTCAATAAAGGCAACACGCACACACAAAAAAAATCTAAATCAATGTTGAGCCTCCAAGAAGAATCATGGTGACCAGGTTGTCACCAAATAACCAAAATCCAAGTTAAAACTGTTGGCCTCAATGACTTGGACAGCAAGTTATCTGAGCAGAAGGTAGCGCTGAAGATTAGGAAGTCAAAATCCACTTTAGTTAAGCCGCCATTTGTTTAACAACTGTAATCTAATACTATGGGATCTCTGAGAATGTGAGGCAGCAATTAGGTGAGGTTCCCTCATTTGTTTCAAGAAGTTTCAAGAAACTGCTGCTTAAAATGATGAAAAGTTTATGTAAACCCAAAAAAACAGCAAAGCTCTACTTACTAAAATGAAGAAATCAGGAATGTAAAACATATTCATGAGGCCATGAGTTATTTTCTACAAAAGTGGACTTTTGCACTGCAAAACAAAGGAGTAAGTCTCAGTGATAATGATGAACAATGTATGATAATCACAATATCTGTGTCTGCTATATTCATATCATGTAGTAAAGATTGGAGTCCAATAATTTTATTTATTTTATTTTATCTTTCTGTGTAAACCCAGTAGGACAAAAAAGACCTTGGTGTAAAATCACACCTGATATCTTCATTTCAATATGTACAAATAATATATTTTTCCAGATTAAGAATTATTGATTGATTTATTAAAAATGATTTCAGTTTTGCGTGTTTCCATCTACTGCTTTGGAGTTTATCAAGGCTAATTTCATCACATGTTGGCGGTACACCTCACTGTAATAAACAGAAAGTAGCTCAACGGGTTCAGCATTTTTTTCCATCTTCCCTTTAGCTGAAAATGTTTTATTTATTTTCATTTTCATGTTAATTGTGTCCTTTTTGGCGCTGCAGCACTCCGAATGGTTTCCCAAGTGACAGTTATAATGCAAGAGAGAATAAGATGGGACACGATACTGTAGACCAGCTAGAGAGGTGGTAAAGAGAGAAATGTGCAAAGATCTCTTTCTCCATCCTTTTCTCTTTGTGTTTCAACTTTCTTAAAACATTTTAAGAGAAGAAGAAAAACTCCCTTGTTGACAAGAGAGTGAGTTTTCACAGCAGGGATCCCATGAACTGTAGAAAAAAATCATCTAAGGCTGCATATTGTCACTCTCAAGGACTTAAATGTGCTATTTTGTTTTGTCTCTGAAGGGATAGAAGCCGTTTAAACCAGACAAGTAACCTTTAACCAGCAGAGCAGGGACTGGTTACAACTACCTTCTGAATTTGTTATTGTCTCCTTTCACCCTCTGTGTCAAATGATAAAACAGTTCCACGTCTACCTGGCGAAGTTCATGGGATGGATGGCTTCTATGAAAAGAACTGCTTTCAAGTTCCTCACAGATTGTTGTTCTTCCCCTTGGCAGGATTTTGACAACTCAAGCGGACGCTTCAGCGTTATCAGCAGGGACAATTACACCGAGCTGTCCATTTCCGACCTGGACATTAACCTGGACCCCGGCGAGTACATGTGCAACGCCTCCAACATCATCGGCAGTCACAGCGAGAAGTTCGTGCTGAGGGTTCGCAGCATCCTGGCGCCGCTGTGGCCGCTGCTGGGCGTTCTGGCTGAGATCATCATCCTGGTCGTCATCATCGTCGTTTACGAGAAGCGCAAGAAGCCAGAAGATTTACAAGAGGGTGAGTTAGCAGTTGTGGTATGATGTCAAGTGTTTGCGGTGTATATGGGGGAGAAGTCGGCTTGTAGCTCCTCTTATTAAACAGCCTTTTCTGCTTTGTTTTTGTTTTCTACTCGTCTCTGCCTGAGACACCCGAGGAGTCACTTAACACTCTTGTCTGTTTGCAGTCAATAATTCAGACTGGTCAGGCAGACCTAACACAGACACTGTTGCAGAAGGCTGCGCCTTGTTACAACCGTTTCATCCATTTAATATTAATGAGTAGCCTGATCCTGCAATCTTGCGGATATGGAATTTTTAAATTATTCATACATTTTCATGAATCTTGTGGCATTCGTTTGCCTCTGTAAACTTACACACCCTCATTGTTCATCTGTTTGTTCTTTGGCACTGCTAACATGTGACTCTCTGATATTATTAGATGCTCAGAGGTACATGATGGATTATGCATTATTGATATTTGAGCGACCTTTTCCCCCTCAAACAAACTCAATCAAATACAAGATGTGAACGACTGAACACAGATGTGTGTTTTAGTCAGTGTCTGGAAATATGTCATTTTTAAAGATAATAATTTACGAATGCACAATTTAAGATGTTAATAATGTTTATATGCAGACTTGAAAAGGATGGTTTTACATTTCATTGTAAAACGTAACAAAAAGCAAAAAAAAGGAAAAAAATATAATCTATAAAATATATATTTTAATGTTCATTTAAATTGCCTCCCTTTTCCCTGATTAAGCACATTTAGACAAGGCCTGGGCCAGGATGAGTTTTTCATTGTACGATAACCTTGAGTAAAATTCTCATGGTATAAAGGCCTTTACAGCAGAATTTGTTTGTTTAAACTGTGATGTGCTCCATAAACTTTTGGCCCCAGACTTTCTAAACTAATGAATTTGGCTTTCCTCTAAGTGAGAGAAGGTTAATTTAAAGTAGCCCTGACAAACTGGCTGTTTCTGCACAGCACATTGGTCTCTGTGACTTGTGGGTTACATTATTAATGTGATCGGTCCAAATTATTGTGTGGAAACTTTAAGTCTCGTTTAGGGATATGGGGAGAGCAACCGACTCCCCATTTAAATACACTAAACTCTGATGCATATTTTGCATGGTTTAACTTATAAGATCATTTGTTTGCTCTTTGACATTGTGGTTTTAGTTCAGCTTTACATTTTAATATGAACAATAACAGTTCATTTTAACTGCCAAAAAAACAGAAATGCTAAATACTAATTCTTTTAGTAACCAAGATAGATAATGACCAAGAAAAACCTTAATGGCCGTGTGTGAAAACTGTAAGGATCATTAATTCTTAATGTTGAATGCCAGGACTTACATTTCTATCTTATTATTTCACGCACATTTTTGTCTGTCATCAGGGAGCAAATCCATAAGTAATGGTGCAGAATTGCACTGATATCAAACCTTTGTAAAGTGGATGAAAAAAGGTGTAAAATTGTGTTGATGTTTGGTTTCATTGCATTTTTATTTGCCATGGTGGCCATAAAACACCAATTTTATTTCCCCCAAATCCCCCCATACTCGTCTGTGGAAAGTCCTGCAGGTGTGCAGAAACACGTGGGGGAGGGGCACACAAAAAAAGAGTAGGAATGGTGAAAGTTGAAATTTTAGCAGTTTGCAAAACTCACAATCGACTCTTGTTAAATCTTGATACTAGTTATTGGCACCTGTTTAAAAATTTCTAAAATTTTAATCCAAAGTCATTAAAAAACAACAAAAATATAGATTTTCTATTGTTTTTTTTGGTTATCTACACTTGTTATTGTTCTATGATTCTAAGATATTTATTTTAAAATAGATACTTTATTAAAAATAAATTAATCCCTGATCAGAAATTGCACTTGAAAAAATTTAAAGGAATAATATAATTGATAAACGTAGATGTTGACGGGTCCTAATAAAAGCAGATAAATAGCCGTTTATCCCACTGGTGGATCATAAATGTCCTTTATTGTTCTAAAAGCCCGGATATTTATTTATTTATTTATTTTTTTTGGAAAACCACTTAAAAAAAATAAGTAGAAATTTGTTTAAACTAGCGTTTTTAAAATAAATCTAGAGTAAGGTCACACGGTAAGTTTATTTTGAGCTATATGAGCTTTGGCTGTTGAATGTTTTGACAGACTGCTGTAATATCTCCCCCCCCCCCTCCTCCTCCTTTTTTCTAAATTGCATAACCCTAAACCATGTTCGTGGTAAGTGTGAGATTTTTGCATGCTGCCTGAATTTTAATGCCCCTCCAGCCTCGCCTTCCTCCACTTCGTAGCACAGCTTACGCTTCAGCTGGGGATTCTGAGTTATTTTAAAAACATTGTGCTCTATGTTAAACTATGACAGCATATCGCCGCTGCTCTGAAGTGAGGATTTGTGTTTATCAGCCATTTCTGCTGTCGGTGGTTCACGCTGCTTCTAACCACCAGTAGAGGGTGAAAACTGATGGAGTTGCTTCTCATAACTCAGCATGAACTTATGCTTGTCCTGCATGACAGCAGTATTTTATTTAAAATCTAAATTTTTGACTGTGTGATTGATCTTAAAGCTCATGCATTTACTTTAGTTTGTTTTTAAGGCTGCATCCTCTCTCCATCACAGTCTGCATAGATCTAGTACAAATACAAGTGCTCTGTGTGTAACAAGTTAAACTCCTTTATTTTGTCATAATTGTATTCATTTTCTGCTCCTCGTTTCTCTGCATTTCTCCCCGTTGCCACAGATGACGACGTAGCCGGACCAATGTAAGTACAAGCATTTAGCATGCTCCACCTTGTCTGCGTTGGGCTTTTGTGCAGTAGTGTGTGTTTTGTTGTAGATTATCCTGATGGATCTGACTGTAAATGGTGTCTCCAGATCTGGGTCAGGGTACAAACGGTTGCAGTATTACCGTTTCAGATGTCGAATAAATCCCTGGATTTTAGATGTTGCAGTAGAAAAGTCACGCTTTGAATTAAAAGTTGACATCTGCATTGTAAAAAATAGTGATCAATGTCTCTATGACGCTAAAGGGGCAACATTTGAAAGCCAACATGTTTTGATTAATTTCAATTTGTGATTTCAACAGCAATATAACCCAAATATTTGTGTTATTAGAACATTTCCACATAAAAATGTTCAACATATTTTATAGTGTGAGTAAATTCAATGCAACTACATTACAGTCCAATTGGCCACTTGCAGAGTTTGCATACTCCTGCCTTAAATGTATGCGTAATGCTCCTTTAGTTTCAGCACCACAACCCTTCCTACGTTGTACAACCATGAAATATTTCAAAGCTGATTAATTTGTCTTTTCTTGTAAACAAGGAAAAAAGTGTAAAAGCATATTTTCTATTTTAAAAGAAAATCAAGTTAGCAGAACTATTTATTTACAGCAACAACCATGCATCATAATTTATGACATTATGACCTAGCTCAAGATCGGGTGCACAACTCCAGATAACCATAGATTTTGTGCTCGTTTTGTAACTTGTCATGTAAGTATATAACCGAATTTATGCTTCCTGTTAGAGTTCCCAAGTAGGTACAATTGAATTTATGAAAACAAACCTAATAAAGTTGAATAATAAGCCATATTTTGATACCCTGTTAGTGATACTGGTTAAAATCACTCCTGTGAGGATTCTTCCATTCAGAAACATTTCTTCAGTTGCATCTGAACTGCAGCAAACTCAGTAAGGTTTGCAGACAGAATTTAAAGGTTTTTACTTAAGTAAACTAATTTCTGGTGACAAGTTTAGGTTATAACAGTAAAATTGCAATAATTTCATCCAAAGATTGCTGGGCCAAAAGATTTACGGTAGCTTTAAATCTGGTTCTGCTTATTTCAACTTTAAAAATGCCCTTATGTTGTCCTGGATAAGGCAGTTGTCCTGTTTTTTAAACAGAATCTAGATTTAATGTTGGATGACAACTGACTGTTGGTCACTTTCTGTTTAAGGAAAACTAATTCGACCAACAACCACAAAGACAAGAACCTCCGTCAGAGGAACACAAACTAAGAAACCTGTCTTAAGAGTAAGTATTTTATTATGAGTGTTAATTTTAACGACTTTATAATCTTTTTCTAATGTAGTTTATACACCACATGAATCCTAGAATGATTTGAACATGTTCTACTGTGTGAAGTCAGTTATGATAGCAATTCAACACTTTTTAATATGAGAAATGTCAGACTGCACAAATATTGCAGCACAGTAACGTCAATGAAATCCCCCACATAAAATTACAGTCACATAAACGCATATTTCTCAAAATTTGACAATAAAAATAGAAGAGCAGGGACAGGAAATGGTGTTAGAAGTGATCACGACTAAAAAATAATAAAATAAATCAGGCATCTGTTGCAGCAACAGTCATGCTGCATGATTTCTCTGACACTGCTCGAGCTAAATCAGTGTTTGGTGCGTCTGAGTCACCAAAGACCACAAGTTTCAGTTAACGAGTAGAAATTTTCTTTCTAAGATGGCTGATGATCACATCAAACCACCAGGCCAACTTTAAAGGCTGCTAGGTGACACATCGCTCCGTGCTTGAGTAAAAAAGGAAGTCGGAGTTATAAAAAAACAGATTTAGCTTTCGTATCACAGAAATGTGAAAGTCAGAGGAAGCTGTAAGAGTGATCCTACTGCCATCAGCAAAGTTATGTTGCTCCAGGTTAGAAACAACCGATCAGGGCTAGGAGGTAGGACTGAGAGCGCGTACAATCAGATAAATAGAATAAGAAACTATCCATGTTTCCATCCAGTTGTCATTTAATTATTGAGAAAACTTTTAAAATGCTGCAAAAACCGAAAAGAATACGCAAATCTGATGTTTCCATCTACTCGTTCTGAGTTGGTCAACCAGGCAACAACAGCGTTACTTTGTTAAATGTTGAGGTTACGCATGACAGTAAATGGTAGAAATAAGTTCACTACATCAGAACTTATTCTCTATATATGTTTCTATCTCCACCTTTTTCATAGTAACTACATCAACCTAAGCATACAAACTTTTTTTGCTAAATTGAATAAAATCTTCTTATATTTTTGTCATGGAAAATGTGATATTTGTAAATCTTTATTTTGAAATGCAGAAGTTACTTTCTATAGATTAAAGCCTGCTGTGTTAGACATGCTATTAAGTGAAAAGTTACTAATTATGTTGGACTAATTGTAAAGCTAGTTAAAGAAAAAGTCAACTATTTACTGCGAATGCTGTGGAAAGATTTCATTGTTCCTCTTAATTTGAATAAAAATACTCATGGCAGGAATAGTGGAACACATTTTTATTTGCAATTCTTACATATTTATATTTTTGTTAAAGAGAAATTAAAATGTGCTACAGTAGCTATCAGCAGCTAAAGCTTGATTTAAAAAAACAAAATAAACGGCAGAACTGACCCCAGTGCTTTTTTAAATGGACCTTAAAGTCACGTTCTGACTTTGCAAGTTAATGTTCTTTATTCAGGTCAACATTTGTAATAATCTAAATCTTCATTCTTTTTTTCAGGTCTCATTATTTATGTACTGACCATATGAAGGTAAACAAGAAGAGAGACCATATCTGTCACTCATAAAATGTATCTACCATTAGAAGAGTGGTTAACGGGGATTAAATGAGGCATGCCTTATTATTTTATCATATCTGGGTGGAACTCTAACATTATAATCATTGTTGCTGCATGCAGTTGTTGATTTAGTTTCGCTCCTTAATCCTTAATTTTATATTTTTACAACATATAAGGTAACGCATGTGAATTGTTAGACGCACAATTGGATTTCTTTTTGTTTTTGTTTTTTTTCCATTTGAAGTGTTAGAAACTATGTACTGTAAAAAAACAACAAAATGAAAAAAAAACTCTGCAATGTAAAAGAAAAAAGATCAATCTGGTATGACAGAGGTGTATAGTTTTATCATTCATCTGCGTACTGTCAGTTCATTTTATTATATTATATAAATATATATAAAATATATGTATATCACATTTAAGGGCTTTGCAGTGTCCCTCTAAAACTATTGAAGGTTTACTTTACTTCATGTATGTACTGTATGTAATAAATCGCTATAATTATGTATAAGATCACCATTAATATAGAGATTATTCATATCATATGATGCACTTAAATGTTAAGAATTATGATGAACTGTACAAATCTTTAGGAGATAATGTTACCAACCATTCTAACATTATTTTATGTTCATGTGTATTGTAAAGCATGGCTATTATCCTATGCAATTATTATCCATATCAGTATATTGAAATTCAAAGTCATTGCAGCTTCTGATTCCTCTGTGATAAAGCTTTAAACTAGTAGGATCACTGTAGACCGTGGATGGCATACTTTCACAGCTGCATGAGTTCTCATCAGCTTACATGGGAGGTGGTGAGGGAACCCCATGTCAAGCTGACACATGTGAAGATTTCCCAGGACTTCAACTCATTTTTAACAATAAATATATTAAGATAAAAAAAAATATATCTGTAGTTGTTCCTTTCTTTCTTTTTTGTGAATAGACTATTCATGGTTTTTATCCTTGGGAAAACCTGCGGGGAACAGCACCATCTAGTGACATTATGACGAAATTGCAGCTGTTAGGAGAGCAGGTGTTCATGTCTGCACCATAAAGATTAACAAATGTTATTCTATTTCAGTTTATTTATACTGTGCCAAGTCACAACATCGTATCATTTCAAGCAAGTTTACAAGAAAACTCATTGAAATCCAATCATACATACATAACAGGTCATCCTAGCTTAAAACTGCTGTAACTTCAATTTATTAATCAAAGTTCTCAATTTAAAGAGCAAAGCTTATTGGATTGAGTCTGGACCAGCAATAGCTCAGTTACATTGTGTGGTTGACTTTACAGCTTTCCTTCATACTGAGCATGCATTTAGTGAGTGTGGAGAGAAAATACTCGCCTTTAAAGCGACACTAAAGAAGTTTCAGTTTTGGTTGATGTTGGCGGCCCAGTGTGGACAAAAGCGGTAGTGTTTATCCTGAAGGTAGACTACATTTCCCATGAGCGCCAGCGCATAGCGTGGTCAAATCAGGTGGATTAAAGTACATTTCTGTTTCCAGTGTCTGTGTGAAGGATGAATAGTGATGAGGTGATGAATCTAATTGTGGTGAATCAATGTCAGATGATGATGTTGGAGATAAGAAACGGGGGAAGTGACGTATGCAGTAAAGCAGTCAGCACATTTGTAGTGGTTTTGAGTGGAAGGCGGGGTTCCTGCCACCCTCCTCAAAGTTGCTTAGTGCCGGTTAGAGTGATACGGACCCCCTTGGGTCATGACAGAGGGCTCATTCAAGGAGCTGTAAGTCGACGTATGATCACAAAAGTTATATTCATAACTTATGAATGTTAAAAAAGCCTCCAGCAGAAGCCGGTTCATCGACTTTCTGGTGCAACAAGTTGCTGGCAGCACCATCTCAACCAATGTGTCTCTCCAGGTAGGTTTCTGGAAACAGAAAGGCAGACCAGGGGGTGCTTCTGTGGAGAAAAAACACTGTAAAGTGATACAGTTAACAGTGGAAACAACAGCAAATGCATGTTCAACTGTAGTAGATGAACGTTGTAGTGTAAGAAAAAGTGAGCCGATTATTCCCCACCAGTTTAAGATGGTAGCAGCAGACCTATAGAAATGGCTGAGGATAACTGAACCGCTTAGAATGAGATATGAGAGGCGCAGCCAGATATTGTACGGAGATATTTGTGAAGAAATAAATTCTTCATGTTTATACACGAAACCGCCTTTTTCTTTTTGTAGTGAAGTTAAGGTACTGGATTATATATTTAGAAGAACAAAGTTTAACTCTTACAGAGGATGAAATCTTTCCTACAGGTGAAGATTAGGGATTTGGAATGTATTATGTTCTTACTGTCATCTTGATTCTAGACATTAGAGATTTGATTCTCTAGAATAGATGTGTCTCCTTTTATAGGTAATGCTGGAAAGGAATTACTGGTGTTCCTTGGTGGTTTCCTACCAGATTTGAAAGCCATAACTAGAATTAGTGAAGTTTTATTGCGCTGTTATATCCTATTAGGAGCATAGACTTTAAACTTTGGGACCGTATGGGTGAAAAAGAGTTATCTTATTAATGATGTGCGTCACTTTGACCATAGTGTAAAAGCAGCGTTTGGTATATGTGAAAAAAAATGGACTTCTTCTATAACACACCAGATGGGGATATATTTTGTGGATGGGAGTCCAGGTGAAGGATGCAAAAGACAACACTGCGGCAGATGTACACATTGCAGAGGGACCCTGAACATCTACAGTAACATGCAGTTTTAAAGGTTCTTCAAAGCAGATCCCCCTTTTATGTATGAAGGTTTTTATGTATGAAACAATGCCTTCTTTTTATTTCACTTATCCTTGATCTGGTTGATCATGAAATCCCTATAAAATACAAAGATGTTTGTGTTTGCGTGTCGCAAGGCTCTGGATGTTGGAATGGTGTCAGATATTGTGAATGTAAATTTTGTAATATGAGTGCATTATTTACTAATTAATCAACTTCTAAAACAAACATCATATTTTTTACATATCAAATAAAATTTTGATCTGTTATCTAAATCAAAAGATCAGTGACATTTTTTTCAGATTTCTGATCGGTCCGTATAGCCAATAACTTTGATAGATACTCGACTGGAAATACATTTTGTATGTTCTCATGACAAATTGCTTCACACTTGTTCTTTTTGTTTTACTAGATAAATATTGTGTGGACACACGATCCGAAAGCAGCATGTATTTATTTTTCCTATTTCCAGCAGTAGTGGGCAGCACAACCCACAATTGGGATGATGTCAGGCCTTGGATTCAGAAGGATTTCTTTAAATCCCACTAGACCAACAGAACTGCTGTATTGTGCAAGCTTTTTTTTTTTTTTTTACTTTCATTTGAATGTATTTGCACCTTTGTGGATTCATTTGCCAGCGGTAGTAGAAAAATAAAGAAATAATATTTTTTCAGGCCAAGCACAGATCTCAACAAATAACCAGCTGAAAGAAAGAAAAACTCACAACCGAAAATGCTGTTTCCTGTTTCATTGAATCTAAGGTGATGATCCTGGAATTGTAGCCAACTGTACTCTTATTTTTATGCAGTCCTTTGTCTGTAGTGTTTTATTTGTTTATGTGGAAAATAGCGGAAAATTTAAAGAAAACGAATAACCTCAGTTTTTAAAATCTTTTTTACTTTCTTATATACGGCTACCTAACATGTATTCATTTTATTTTTATTTTAATGAAGGAAACACAAATGTAAACATACAGTGGTCGGACAATGAAATTGGAACACCTCTTATTTTATGGTTTCATGGGTAAATTGGACCAGCCTGGTGGCCAATCTTCATTAATTGAACCAGTAGGAGTAGAGTGTGAATTTCCAATCTGCAGGGTAAGAGCTCAGTTTTGCTCAAAATATTGCAATGTACACAACATTATGGTGACATACCAGGGATCAAAAGAGGACAAATTGTTGCTGCGTGTCTTACTGGGGCATCTGTGACCAAGACAGCAACTCTTTGTGATGTATCAAGAGCCACAGTATCCAGGTTTGTATAGGCGTACCACCGAGAAGGACCAACCACATCAAAAAGGATTAACTGTGGACACAAGAGGAAACTGTCTGAAAGGGATGTTCTGGTATTAAACCTGATTGTATTCAAAAAACATAAAACCACAGCTGCATGAATCACAGCAGAATTAAACGTGCACCTCAACTCTCCTGACTCCACAGGGTCAATATACACGGCTGGGCTGCTATAGCCAAACCTTTGGTCAAAACGTCGGTTTCAATGGTGCAAGGAGCACAAATGTTGGGCTGTGGATGATGTGAGACATGTATTGTTCTCTGATGAGTCCACCTTTACTGTTTCTCCCACATCTGGGAGAGTTACAGTGTGGAGAATCTCCAAAGAAGCATACCACCCAGACTGTTGCATGCCCAGAGTGAAGCAGTGGATCAGTGATGATTTGGGCCGCCATGCCATGGTATTCCCTTGGCCCAATACTTGTGCTAGATGGACTCGTCACTGCCAAGGACTACTGAACCATTCTGGAGGGCCAAACATTGTATCCTGAAGGCTTTGCCGTGTATCAGGATGACAATGCACCAACACACACAGCAAGTCTGATGAGAGATTGGTTTGATGAACATGAAAGTGAAGTTGAACGTCTCCTATGGCTGCACAGTCACCAGATCTAAATATTATTGAGACACTTTGGGGTGTTTTGGAGGAGAGTCAGGAAGCGTTTTCCTCCACCAGCATCACGTCGTGACCTGGTCACTATCCTGCAAGAAGAATAGCTTAAAATCCCTCTGACCACTGAGCAGGAAATGAATATCTCATTACCAAGATGAACTGGCCGCAAAAGAAGACTCTACACCATATTAATAAATTATTGTGTTCTAAAACCAGGTGTTTCAGTTTCATTGTCCAATCCCTGTAAATGTAAATTGCTTAATTGCTCATTTGTGTGGAGCTTTCCTTTCTCTGAATTAAAAAGATCCATTCTCAGGATGAGAACAAGGTGCAACTCTGACCCCAAGCTGCATCCTTTCTCACAGTGTATAATAATATACTAAGGTTACTTTTTCAATACAGAAAGACGTGAATACAAATATATACTCCACTCAAACATAGAGAGGAAAGACTGCTTGGATTCTTTTCTGGCTGCAAAGATAAAAACTAAATAAAAAACAAGTTGTAATCAGATTTTCCTCAGAGGATAATTTAGAGAGACTAGCGGATCTAACAAGTTTTAAACTTTAGGAAGAGGTACAGGGAGAACGTGAATAATTCATCTAAATAGATCCCCGGATACAAACCTTGGACCTTCTTGCAGCAAGTTACAGTGGTAATTGTTTTATTTGAAGGCAGATTTGTGTGTGAGAGACTGAGAATCTGTCCCGGTCTCAAGTGTTTGCACCATCCAACGTGTTTCCTCTGCATTTATCTGAATCTTTGAACCAGTTTTCCTCTCATTGTTTTAAAAACTAATCCCTGAACAATAATGTTGCCACAGGCAAAGTGGGAAAAAAATTACTTTGGTCTAATCTGACCTGAGCACCTAATCTGAATTTCTCATTTAACATTAATATTTATCTGACCACTCTTCCATAAAGACCAAATTTGTTGAGTAATAAACTCATTATTACTTGTCCTGTCAGTATATTCTCTTTACAGCTCATCCAAGGCTTTTGTCTTTTTCTCTTATTGGAAGGTCTGTTCTTAATATATTAAGTTATTATGCATTTATTATAGTGAATGTGTGAGTAGTTTAGTTTATTCCTCACTATGACAAAATTAAATATCTTGTTCTTAAAGTGAACCCTGAACTCCGACGTTCCCATCCAGCAATGTTGGTCCTGGCAGGGGCAGGATTGGGCGCATCCCGTCTCCAATGGCAACCCGATCGATTTGCTCCATCAATATTTATGTTAAAGAAAAGCAAAAGTCTTTTTTTGAGGGGGATCAGTGAAGTTTGCGCTCTATGGATGTTTGTGCCAGCTGCGTGTCTCACAGTGAGACAGAGAGAGAGAGGGAGTGAGGGGGTATTTCGGCAGAGGTGGAGATGCTGCTTTGTCATTGAGGAGCTCAGCAGCATCAGCACCAGCAGCTCCCGCACGTCCAACGCTCAGCTCTGCATCCTGATGCGCTCCACACCGCGCTCTCTCCCTGCTCACCTGCATCTGCAGGCGTACATCACTATTTTGTGTGTGAGTGCGTGTCCCCCCACCCCAGGATGCGCGCTCCGACTGAAGCGGCTGCATGTCAATGTTTGAACCGGTGGAGAGCTGCGCGTCCCAAGAGTCAGAGAAGATACGAGCCATCCTGCGGATGCGCCTCCGCTGCTGCTGCTGCTTTGCCTCCAACTGTGTGAGATCCATGATTTATCCCTGTGTTTTCTTGTGGACCTCCACTTTTTGTTCCTTCCTTTTAAAGAACAAATAATAATAAAAAATGGAAAGGTTTCAGTCTTCCATGCGCAAACGGCTCTACAGCTTGCCGCAAAAAATCCCGGTGACTGACAGCGAAGGAGACGGCGGCGACAAGGACACCAGGAGGAAAAGTATCCGGCTAAAACATTTGTCCTCGCTGTCTCCTGCCAGCAGTTGCATGAGCATCGACGAGGCCGGCAGATGCGTCCCCGCCGACCTGGACGGGGACGCATCCGCGCTCAGGACCAACTTGAACGGGGACTGCCGCTTTTTCAGGAGCAGCATCTCCTCCATCACCGGGAGGCATCCTCCGGGCTCAGACCCGGCGGAGCAGATGCGCCTCCTGCCAGAGACGGACGCCGGAGCCGGGGAGAGTTCACCCGGGGCCCCTGAGCGGGCGGCGGGCGCGCTGAGCGGGGCGCCCGGCCAGCCCTCCCTGCTCGACCACTCAACTTTCATCAAGTTGGAGGACGCGGACCAGAATATAGCCGAGGATGAGCGACTGTACCAGGCCGGCTTCATGCACCGACAGTTCGGGGCGATGCTCCAGCCGGGGGTCAACAAGTTCTCCCTGCGAATGCTGGGCAGCGAGATGGCCGTGGAGCATGAGAGGGAACGCGTGAAGTCTGCAGGCTTCTGGATAATCCACCCCTACAGTGATTTTAGGTAATTAATTATGCACAATCTTGCAGAATTTGCAGGCTGCACTGATTCAGACATTCAAACTGTTTATGATATGGCCTCAACTGGACATTAACAAACATCTGATATCTATTACAAAACATAACCAGGAGCTTGGAGCCCTGCAAAAAAATCCTCATCCATCATTCCAAATGTGGTTTGAATGTGAATGCTTGAAATCCTTGGACACACTTTAACCCACCCATCCATCCATTAGCTGTACCTGCTTATCAGGGTCAAAGGGTGGGGGGGTTCTGGTGCCTTTCTGCAGCAGCCATGGGGTGACAGCCGGGGTTCACCCTGGACAGGCCCCAATACATCACATAGGTCAAAAAAACATGCACTCGCCCGAGGATGAATTGGAGAGTGCAATCAACCTAATGGTCATGTTTTTGAACCATTGGAGGAAGCCAGAGTATCTAGAGAGAACTTCTACATACACAGGGAGAATGTGCACACATAGTGCAGAAAGACCACGGGACCCACAACCCAGGACCTTCCCCTGAGGCAACAGCGCTACCGACTGCCCTACTGTGCGGCCTGGCATGTTTTAAACTTCTAGTAATTTAAGCTACAGAAAACATTCAAAAGAAATTTTTGCAAGCTAACGTGAAGTTAGAAAAGAAAAAGGACTTCAATTGCAAACAAAATCCTTTTGATTTCCGGCCGTCACTGTGCTGCTTTTAAAGCACATCAGCAGGGCGTAAGCTCTACTTCCATGCAGTCTGGAGATGTGTGTGTCCGGCTTAACTCACACAGGAGTGTCACAACCAACCATCCAACCCACCAATTCTCTTATCTGTGTTTGTTTTTTTAATGCATTCATTACATTCATCCCTCATAATTCCCTAATTTTACCACGCTGCACCATTTCCCTGATAGGTGCATGCAGAGCGGATGTGTATCACAACCATCGAGGTCTTTCCATAACATAAGCTTGAGCTTCACTGACGCTGATGTGTGTCACTGCAGTTATTTTTCTTTCATCTGAATTGCATTTTTTTTATTTTATGTTTTTCATTTTCAGGCGAGCGAGCGGTGGATTACAGAAAGCATAGCTGCAGCTTGGAAACGGGGTAATCAAAATAGGGTAACATGACCATTCGAGATATTAGAAGCACACATGAGTGGAGATTATTACAGCACAATTAGTCTAATGGAGCAGAGTCAGCATGGACAGGGGGGGGGGCACACCACAGAACACAGGCAGAGAGATGCAGGAATGAAAACAAGAGAGATTGAAATGGAAATGATGTGAGGAATCAGGACGTCCAGCTGTTAGCTCTGAACTTGTGTGCGAGGTGTCGTCACTCCAGGGTCTGTTTGGGTCACGATTTGTTGGGGGGATTTTTCTGGTGGAAGGACGAGGTTTTGGGCTCCCATGATTCTTAGATCAAATGCTTCTCAGCCTTTGTAAATTGCAGCTCTAAAGATTACTGCGGGATTTTTGGTTTGGACTTCCATCAGTGCAATCATGACAAGTTCTGCTGCTGCTGCAGACATTCATCTTCATTTGCAGAAAAATACAAATAGAGGGAGTCAGGCTCGCCGTGAAAGCACATCTCCTCTGCACAGATTTTTTTTCTCAAATAATCAGATCATTCATTTAAAAAAAATAAACAAACAATTTCAACAGTCATTTTTTATAAGAGGATTTCATTTCTTTACTGGGACAACATTTAAAAATAAACAGCCTGATCCATCTTAAAAAGTATTTGCCTCTTTAACCTAATTAGTGGTTGTGCAGCAGTTTGTGCTCAACTATATTTTGCAAGACTGTTTTGATTCGGCCTCTTCTGAGGTTTTTGAGCAGGAAATCTGGCCACATCCTTTGACTAGGCCATTCACACATATCTGAATATGTTTTATCTAAGATGGATTTCCTGCTGTGGTTTATTATTATCCAAGAGTGTTTGAGTTTAAGGTCCCAATGCTTTGAATTTATCCTTCAGGATTTTCTGTGACAGAAGAATTAATGGTTCCTGATAGAGCAGCAACCAGCCCCAGGCAATAGCAATATCACAGTGTTTGACTGTATTATATGCTCATATATAGAATATATATATAATCGTGAAACTTGAGGAAAAGTCAGACCTGCAAAACCTTAGATGTTGTTGTGGATTCTATTTAACCTACTTGGTGAGTTGATGATGCAGTGTTGGAGTAATTTTGGTAGACGGCGAATAACTGAGACGGTTCAACACTTTTTCGTGTTTATTAATACACAACCAATTGCCTTTAAAAATTGCTTTTTAAAGGTCTCCTGACTTAAAGACATCTTTGTTTCATTTGTTTTGGCGTTTCTTATGTTTGGTGGATGATGTGGAGATGTTTTAGTCTCTAAAAGCCTGTCATTTACAAATCGAAGTTCCTATATCGTTACTTCTATTTACTCAGATTATCTTTGTGTGTAAAAATTAGTTTCTAATCTTAAACTTGTTAGCATCTCAACTAAGTAAAAAAAAAAGGAATGTGAAAGGTTGAAAATACTCTTTAAAGCATTGAACACCTACCTTTTGTTTCTTTTTGCATTGTACCCCAGAGAAGTAAATAGTGAGTATTACAAAGAGCTTTCTGTGGACGCAGGAGGAGACAAATTGAACTGGCACGCTCTGCAAATATGGTTAGAATGATTGCTGATGGGTCTGAGCCACAGTACAGGTGTGTGTTAAGCCACTGAGCTTCATGCAGGCTGTTCTGCTTCAGCTGCGAGCTGGCAGTGGGAGATAAGTATCTCTGGTACAAACGTGATCCCTGTTTTTTGGGTTTTTTTTCAGCTTTCCTGATTGATCTAAGCTCCTTTACCATTTTAAGCCTTGTTGAGTTCACTTTGCTGGTAACTCCCCTGACTTTGTGCTGTCTTAACGTGTTTGCACGCTAAACCGGATCGTGCACCATTCCTCGAACAACTCTTACCTTACTCTATGCCACTGGGCTGGATGCTAGGAGCTCCCTCCACTGACGAGCCAACAAGAAAAGATGTTCTGCAGAGGAAGCCAGTAATGCAAGGTCCCCTTCAGACCTTTATTTATTTTTTATTTATTTATTTATTTCATCCAGCTGTTCCAGTGTTCTGGAGCTCTGTGGCGTGGGCTGAGCTGTAATGCTAACTACTTAACATCTGGCTGATGGGAACCGACTTGTGGAGATGACATGGATTCCCAGGAGATAACCGTGGATTTAGCCAGAGTGGGGATGTGCAATTAGGACCAGTGTGTCAGCGCAGAGACAACGGGGCAGATGTGGAGAGGAATGCAAATGCTTTGTTTGGCAGAGAACAACAGAAAGCTGATTAGGACAAATGGCCTCCGTCCACTCGTTGTTTCCTACTTTTCGTGCAGGTTCTATATAATTAAATTCAAGACAAAGAAGCACAGAAGCACAGTCCTATCTGTACTCTTCTCTGCTTGTAGTGGAGGCTTAATGACAGAGGCTCTTTGTGACTGATCAGTAGGTCAGGGATTCAAGTTGGACCATTGCTAAGCTGCTGCTGCGGGACCCTTAAATGACTCTATCAACTTTGTATCAGGGCTGACCCTGTGCTTTAACTCCAACCTGCAATGTGTCACATTTCTATAGACAGTAAAAAATGTTCTTCATCATTATATACAGGTTTCTTGTATTTTAATCACATTTAGAGAAGCGCATTCTTCTATTGTATAATGCTCGTAGTTTATGAGATCTCGCACTTACTGAGTTGGAAGCTCATCCTAGTAAGTGGCAAAGACGTTGTACAGGACTATATGAAAGGGAATGTTTAAACATAAAGACAGATTTGGTAATTATCTTAAAGTAAAAGGTATTTAAATTGAGGATAATAAACTTAACCTACAAAATCAAACTTTTCTTTAGAGGAGGGAAACCAATTTTGCCAAAAGAAAAACAAATGCCAGCGACAAATTTAGCAGCTCTATACTAACAATCTCTTCAAAGTAAATCCGACAAAGAACGAGATTTATCTATTTAGACACGTTTAAATGGAAATTCATTAGGTTTTTATTGAACCTCTAGTTAAATATCCACAATTAAATGTTGTTTGGCCCAATATTATATCATTGTTTTAGTATTATAGATTATACCACTATCAGAAATGATTAATTGGTTGCACGTCTTTGTAAATTGTTATTGGCTTTCCTCTCCTTTAAAGCAAAAAGAACCGCGTTGGAGCGAATCGCGGCGTGGACTTTAAACACAGATGTTCACCTTATCGGTGAACATCTGTTGGATTCTGCTGGAAACTATTTCCTTCATTAATCAGTAAACAGTATAATCAGCAAAATGTTTGGTACAAAATGAACCTTCATTCAGGCCACTTCAGTACTCAGACCTAATCTTTGGGAAATATGTGATTTAAATTTACCTAAAGAAGAAAATTACCATTGTTATAATCCAAAAGCATTAATAATAAGCATTTTCTTCCAGAGAACAAAGTTAGGCCACATCGTCAGCTAGTCTTACTCTAAAATAACCCCATAGAGATTTTTCTTCAAACCTGTAATTCCAGTCTGAGAAAAGTTTGCCCTACTCATCACTTTCAGCTCTGAGGTTTTTTAAGGGTGGCTGTGCGTCTTTCCTGTTAACTAAAGCCCACTGATGCCACAAAACCTGTAAAAAATGTTTGTCTTAAAAGATTTGGAATTGGGCAAGTTGATCTAATTTAGCATTAATCCCTTTTAATAATCTTTTTCCTTACCTTGGAGGCAAAATTATAACATCCACATTAGCTAATTTGTTGGAAGGATGGGTTTAATGGACGCATTACTGAATGCGGTGGGCAGCAGGAAAGATTCCATTCCAGACATATCGGTCTCTTTGTTTTCTCCATGTTCAGTCCTTAGTGGCTGTGCAGAACAAAATAGTTGCATTCACACGACGTATTTTTCCACATTTTCATTATATAATTCAGCCAAAGCAATAGAATATTTGTTCTAGGGCTTTTTATTCATCTTTACCAGGGCTCAACATATTTGCATCTGTACCTGATCGCTGCCTTTTAAGCATGTTTTGTATCTTGGTGCAGGAACATGCAATGTTCCCTTTTTTGTGACACAGTCCATTTTGTGTCAGTTTGAAACAGCCTGCCCAATTTACGCTGCTCACATTCACATCCCATTTCCTTTTTTTGTCTTCAAATGAATCTAATGCGTGTTAACAGCATGTTTCACAGTCAGTGGGTAATGTTGACATGACGCGTGCATCCTGGATGGTCTGCTTCTTCATGTGCCAACCACTGTGGTGTGCCGGGCCTCCTTCTGAATGGATTAGAGGTTAATTGTGTCTCTGAAATTGACCAGACCTGCAGTCTCATACAGGCATGCTGGAATATGAAACGTGACCTGGAAGAAAGCCGGACACATTCAAGATGGCTAAACTGATATGGAATAAAAAAACTGTTCATAATCATTTTAGATTTAAAAATCACAAGTTTTACATATCAAAATTAGGCTTTTTTTGTAAAACTGCTTATAAGTAAGTCTTCAGTTTTAAATATGCAAAACTGTTTTTCAAACCTGTTGTCAGAACATTTGTAAAAACAAGTTTTTTTCTCCAGTATATGTATTGCAATTGTTTGCCTAATCATTTAGTTGTTATTGTTTCTGCGTAGTGGGACGTTTTTCTGCTATATTTTTAGCTTCAGAGGAAAGCTATTGACTTCAAAGAAATTAATTTATTTTTCAAGTCAGTGCGTGCCCAGAATCATTTTGGTAAAAACGGTCTCACATACAAATTTTGCACACAGCTCTCACAGACTTGTGCAACAATAATACAGGGTAAGTGGAGACATTTAAAACCCTGTTTCTGTTTCTATCTGTTTGTTCACAACAAGTACATAGAGCCCAGTGATCAAAGTAATAAAAAATATTTAGCCTATATATTGTTGTCATGATGCTAATATTTTTCTTTCTGATAAATATTCAATCATGTCAAATTGTCCAGGATTTCCAAAAACAAGTCAGTCAAGTGACTCATGCATTCATTTGGATAATCTGATGTCCAAAACACAACAGGCTTCTGAAATGATGCATGCATAAGAAAAGCAATAATTCGTTTGGATTTTTGGAGGGATGTGAGCATATTTATCACTCTTGCTGTAGAAATCTGTTTAACAAAACTGTTTATTTCTTTGAAAACATCTTGCATAGTTTGGTATTGCCTTTTATCTGGGGAATGCCTTCCATGCATCTCTCCTTTCTTCATTTATTCTAACCTTTGACGTAACAAACAATATCGTTTTCAAAGCACACACTTTTAGACTTATACCTGTCTCACAAATGTCATGTTCAAGCCATTGATATTAGGTTATGACTAAGCTTTGTTATTTAAAATGTATTTAAAAGAATTTTTTATTTTTTTAAAAGTTTTTTATTTAAAAAAGATGGACCACAGTTATTCGTGCAATGGCAAAAACAGCCTATTATTGTACGATTTATGTTAAGGTAAAATTTTATTTATGTGCTAAATGTAGAAATAGTTTACAAGATCAGCTGTAACAAATCTAAATTTTCTCTACTCCTACTAGAGTAAGGGAAGTAAAGTATATGATTTATTAGCTAGCAATTCGCTAGCCTGCAGTCAGCTGCTTAATAGATATGCTACTTGTATTTTTATAATGGCTCTACATTATTATATTTTTCTTGCACATTATATTATTGATTCAGAGTAGAACATGTTGTCAAGTGTGATTCTTTTAGATTTCCCATGTTTGCAGTCCTTATTTTTACAACTTAAATTAGTTCCTGACATAATTCTCATTTGTTTCTTAAGTTTTGTTCACAACATGACTTCATTATTTTGAAGTATAGGTATTATCAATAAATCTGTTTAGAAAGAAGGTCAGGTTAACAGATTTTATTAAACTTACTTTTAATTTAACCCACTTTTCTGTATCAAATGCTTTTTATAGGTCTAATGCAATATTCTAATTTAAAATGTGTGTTTTGTTTATCTTTAAGTGGAAAACCATTGCAATTAACATAAATGATGTCATTTAATGTGATTATTTTAAATAGGTTATTAAAATAACTTCTCAGTGAGATTGTAATTAATGGAAATGACTCCATACAGTACGTGGGTGATGCCATCAATTAAAAACTTAAGAGGGTAATAATTATAGTATAACCTAGCAAATGCAGTTTTAAACTGCCGTTACATTACAACTTTACATGGTTGGTGCTTCTCTTTAGAAACCTAGTGAAGAACAATAGTTGACAAATATAAAAATTAAAGACAAAACATGTGACGTTTCTTTGGTTACTTACCTGGTCTTAATCTTTTTTATACTGCAAGTGTCTTACATTAAAGTTAAAGTTGACAGAGTGCATTAAGCTGTTGCCTTATTCATCAGACTATTTATGCATAAACTTAAAAAAACCTCCGGTTAGAAACAACAAAGTATGGTTGAAAAAATATGAAATATTTTGTAAATATGAAGGCATTAGTCAAGTTTTAAGGGGAAGAGGTGGTATTATTACTTGGTCACCACAAACACTGTCTTACTGTGAGGAACAGCTAAACTGATAAACAGTCACCTGAAGAACGAAGACGTTTTGACCTTGAGAGAAAATGTTTCCATGAAACAACACACGTCACATATTTTGTTAATCGCTGACTACAGAGCTGTTGAAGATGTTGAGGGGAGCAATTCCCAAGTTGATTGTGGGAAAACTATCTTTTAGTTCAAATTGGTTAGGGAAAATAGCTTCACTCGTGTAGTTATTTAAGTGTGGGAGCAAAACTTCTTGTAATTAGTACCGTTGGCTTCTTTAGGCCAGCTGCTCGTCAGTGGGCAGCTGTTTTATTGTTTTACTTCAAAAACCATGAATCTAGTTCCAGTCGTTGTAATGCCTCTGTCTTATTTCTGTCTCTGTCTTCCAGGTTTTACTGGGACCTGACCATGCTTCTGCTGATGGTGGGAAACCTCATCATCATTCCCGTCGGTATCACCTTTTTTAAGGACGAGCACACACCGCCATGGATCGTCTTCAATGTCGTGTCGGACACCTTTTTCCTCCTGGACCTCGTGCTCAACTTTCGCACCGGTATAGTCAAGGAAGATAATACAGAGATCATCCTGGACCCCCACCAGATCAAGGTCAAGTACCTGAAGAGCTGGTTCGTAGTGGACTTTGTCTCATCCATACCTGTGGATTACATCTTTCTTATCGTGGAAACTCGCATCGATTCAGACTTTTACAAGACGGCGCGGGCCCTGAGGATCGTCCGGTTCACCAAGATCCTGAGTCTCCTGCGGCTGCTGCGCC
The DNA here is from genome assembly GCA_032876305.1 of Orestias chungarensis. Lineage (NCBI taxonomy): Eukaryota > Metazoa > Chordata > Actinopteri > Cyprinodontiformes > Cyprinodontidae > Orestias > Orestias chungarensis. The sequence goes on from JAVLVB010000013.1 coordinate 888,990, forward strand.
TCTCCAGACTCATTCGTTATATCCACCAGTGGGAAGAGGTAGAAAATTGCATCCAGTTAAGATTAATCATGACTTAATGGCTTCATAATGGTCTGCTTAAAGTGTGGCAGCAATTTAGATTAAATTTTAGGGATTAGAAAAGGGTCTAACTCGAAAGCTTTATAGTTTTGTATTTTAGGGATAAGATTTGCTTTATTGATCCTAGAAGTGGGGAATTATTGAGCAACAGCAGCATGACATAGAAAACAGACATTAAATAGTGAATATAATTAGAAGTAAAATACAAAATAAATGCTCGTTTCTATACAATAAGATAGAAAGTGGTGTCTTTGGACTGGGGCAGCACAATATATGTTGATTATTTTTCCACCTCAACATAATTTCTTGCAATATTCTTATTGCAAAGTACTGTTTGGAGTGAAATAATTGTGTTCTAATATAGTTTACGTGTTTTGGAGTCTTCTTTTTTCATGTTGGTACACTATTTAGCCAATAGAGTTTAATGGCAGTAAAAGTTGACACTGGAAAACATCACAGTAACAAAAAATTCTGGGGATCACATAGAGTTGAACGTATATTAGAAAGCGGGGAGTGAAGAAAACGGTTATGTATATATCACCTAATATTTTCACTGGAATATTTAATAATATTTTTGCCTCTGGAAGATTTTCTAATGTACATTAGGCTACTATGATAAGCAGTAACCAGTAATAAATAGCTAATATACAGTGATTGAATATGGTAAAAAAGAGTTCTTGTATCTCTAGCAGACTGTTGGAGAAGCTGCTCTGCTGTCTGTCCGGTTTGGTCAAGGTCGACCATGATGGACGCAACTGTTGTCAAATATGTCCAGTCTGAGACCGATCACTGGCCCAGCTCTCCTGATGATCTTGTTCAGTCTGTTGGTGTCTCTGGCTCTGATGCTGCTCCCCCAACAAACAGACACAAAAAAAAGATGCTGGAGACAACAGACTGATATATCTATAACGTTTTGTTAAATACATTTACAAGTCTAAGCGTTTTCAATAAGCAGAGTTTTCTCATTTCTTTCCTCTACACAGCCTCAGGGTTATATGTCCAGTTCAGTCTCTTGAAATCACGACACCCAACTGTTGTCCTGCACTACCTAATCTGTAGTAAAGAAGATGTCTGTCTTCTTCCTTCTGAACTCTCTCAGTGTCTCTCCTGTCTTGCTGAGGTTTAGTGGTCACGTCCAATCTACATCTGCCTTCTTACACACTGTAATAGCAGGGTCATCCAAGAAGGACTATTGGTGGCACCAGTTGATGTTAAATTAAAGTCAGTGGTCTAAAGGTGAATTGTCCACCAAATCAGACAAACCGTGTCCTGCATTTTAGGTAGTCAGACAGCCACAGCTAAATGTTGTTAAAGACACTGAAGAAATCAGTGTATGTGATTCTCATTGTTCCTCATTCACCTTTCAGGTGAAAATTATATTTTTATACTAGGGACTTGACAGCATCTTCAACTCCTAAGTTGACGCTGGTAGTACGGATATTGGTTGATAGTCACAAGGATCATTGACGACTTCTTTGGTACTGTGTCTTCCACAGCACAGGTACTCTCTCCTGGCTCTGGCTGTATATTGTAAGTATCCAGAGTCCCTGGCAGAGTCCCACTAGTAGCTCCCTCCTAAACAGGTCTGTGGTTTCAGAAACTTGTACTCTCTTGTCACCAGTCCATAAAATCTTTTTAAAATGTGTCTTCAGACATTCAGACGTGGCCCAGTCTTGACGCCTCAGCAGTTTCTTGATTGGCGTTTGTCTGATTTCAGACATCTTTAAAATTGTCTATGAGTTCTGAATACCTATTACTTTGACGTACTTCAGATAGGTTTCAGTTACTAAATATAAAATAACTCGATTAATAATGGCCTCCTGGTAATTTCCATTTTAATTTTTCTCAAATTGTTTGCATTTGTGTTTTGTCTTTTTTTTTTCCCCCAACATGTTTCTTGACACTCTGTTGACTACTTGCAAGTTCAAGTCCCAATTGCCTAGTAATTTCAAAAGTGTTGCATCCCTTTGAGGGACATTTGGTGATTTTTACAGTTTCAAAGTCAGTCAAATCTCTTGGTCGGTCCACTTTTGACACAGAAAAAGGAGCTTCTTTATAGTTACGCACACCTTGGTATAGTGTGTTGACCTCCTTAGACCACACTCCCTCATTACACATCACCTGCTACTGTATCTTTAAATTCATTAGGTGTTTAAGATTATTTAGCTTAAAGTTGCAAAATGTGATCTGATAAAACTACATAAATGTCTAATAAATGCAGAGGTCATAATTGAACAGCTGGTTTCTAATTAGTGTGAAAGTTTTATAAACTGATTTTTTTCCCATTAAAAATCTATATTGGCTGGATACTGGTTTAAAAGATTTACGAAAATTCAAAGGAGTTGGAGGTTCAACTCCAGTACAATTTTCAAACACCTACAGTTTAAGATCAGGGAGTGTCGAAAACAGTAAGAATTTAGCATTAGTAGAATCCGCCCCACCTCACATTGGTATGCGATGCCACTTGACTGAATGTAGGAAGGATAAAGAAGATTCTTCCCATCATCAAGATAAATAAACTTGGCCTTCGTAAATACTTTCGCTATTGAAAATTCCAAACATTCCTGAAAAGAACATATACGGTACTTAAGTGTAGATATTCCATAATTGGAGTTGTTGGAGAATGTTGAAAGGAACGTTTTTTAAAGTTATTTTTAAGGTTAAATCTTCTGTAAAGATGGTTACGATTCACTAGACCATGTCAAGTATTTCAAACAAACTTTTATTGATAAATAGCTCAGATTTCTGAAAAAAAAAACGAAAAAACAGACCAAAAGCAGAAATATGACATGTACATATGACTTCCTTACTTCCTCAGTGATCACAGAAAAAGATTTGAATTTTCCTTCCCGGCATCATCAAGTCACAGCTAATGTAGCGGTTCCAGTAACCTTCTGATTTCTTCATGCATCTTCAGTTTTTAGGCTACTTCTTTGACACGAACAATATATGATCACTTTGCATACTAACTGGCTGGTGTGGCTGTTCACATACATCTCAAATCCCCAAATGGCCCGGCAGGGAGTTGAGGATCACATGTGTGTGTGTTTCATCTTGTCTCATTATCCTAACCCTTCCGTCTTTCATAGGTCTTTCATATGACGTACGATCTCGCCAGTGCTATGGTGAGAATCATGAACCTGATTGGCATTATGCTGCTGCTGTGCCACTGGGACGGCTGTATGCAGTTCCTGGTGCCAATGCTGCAGGACTTCCCTCCAGACTGCTGGGTCACTCGAAACAAGATGGTGGTAAGGGAATTATTCAAATCCAGTAACAATAATAATGGTAACAAAAACAAGGCACAATGTTGTAATCATACCTACAGACTTAACAGGTCATGATCAGGGATTATATATAAATTATAATGTAAAGATTGTGGGCATTTTTATTTATGTGCACCTTATATTATACTCTTTGTATTGATTGGCTGAACACAAGTTGAATTGCTGCTCTCATTATTAGGACTCTAAACAAACATATTCAGTGATGGTTCTCAGCAGGCAGAGACTCCAGCAGGATATAAAGCCCACCACCTGCGCTCTGTTTCTTAAACTCCCAACAGCAGCACCGCTGCATCCTCACTGACTAACTTTCTCTTGCCGCCTCCGCATCTCCACCAGAACGACACCTGGGGTCAGCAGTACTCCTATGCCCTGTTCAAAGCCATGAGTCACATGCTGTGTATTGGGTACGGCCTGTACCCCCCCATTGGCATGGGCGACGTCTGGCTCACGATCCTCAGCATGATCGTGGGCGCCACCTGCTTTGCCATGTTTGTGGGCCACGCCACGGCTCTGATTCAGTCTCTGGACTCCTCAAGGAGGCAGTACCAAGAAAAGGTGAGATCTGTTTACTGAGTGGCTTGAAATTTGTGTTAAAATGTGAGGATACTTTTTAAGGAGCTCTACCTTGGATCCCCTATCTATAGATATTTTTAAACTCATAATACAAATAAAGTTAATCTAAGAACATGCAATTTGTTGATATTTGCAGACATTTTCAGCTTCTAATGTCTTTAATGAGCAGGAAAAACAGGAACAGGTGGGAGTTGTTTTTGGGTTTTTTGCTCTATTGATTGTAATATTTATAAATTACTTAAAACTTAGATAATGAGAAATTCAGGGGGAATGTTCAACTGTGCAATAGATAATCCGGATAACACAATTTTTTGTTGAGGCACGGCTAAAATATTATTTACATCCCCATATTTATATACTAAGTGTTATTTAAGATTAGATTACAAAATATTTACTCCACTGCTGCTAAAATCACAAATTTAATCCTCATGGCAACTCTGGCGGAGCTTCAGACATACATTGGTTTGGTGAAAAATCATGTTGACATCTCAAATATTAGGTTTTACATTTTACTAATCTAGCTTTTCATTTTTCCACTGTTGAAACCAAGTTAATAAGTGACGTTTGCAGTCTGCTAAAGTCAGTGTAAGAGGCCCAGTGAGCATGTGGAAGAAGCTGCTTTGTTAGGATGAAACCAAAATGAAACCTTTTGGCTTATTTCATCAGACACATGGAAGCTGCTGAATTTTGATGAAGTAATCGGTGGATCTAGAATTAAGAACATTTTGAGAGAAAGTCTGCTAGGTGCTGAAAAGGATTTAAGACACAACAATCGTAAACCTAATCAGAGGTACTGTGGGTTTAGATCAGAAAATATCTAATGTGTTGCGGTCTAGTCAAAGCCCAAATATGAATCCAACTCTGTAGAATAATTTTTATGCTGAATTATACATTAAATCTGGCCTAGCTTTAACAAACAACACAATAGACGGTCAGGAGTTGCCCAGAGCTGGTAGATAAACACCTTAATATACTGGCAATGTAACTGCAGCCATAATAGTTTGTAATTACTCAGTACTGCTGACTACAAATACAGTCACACAATTATCTGATTATTACTTTTAAATAAAATTAAAAACATGCATCGTTTCTCTTCTGATAATAATTTCCTTGCTCTCCTTCAGGTTGATCCCAGTAAAATGTACTTTGGTTGCTAGTTTTAATGTGACAAAATTTGACAAAGACTCAGGTCGTATGAATATTTTGAAGGTACTGTATGTATTATGTCAATTAAAACACATAAATTATAGAATATATAGATGTAGATATATAAAATAAGACAAAAAAAACCCGTATATAGATATATTGCAAATTGCAAAACTTAGAATCTGTAAAGTATGTTTAGGGAACCTTTATTGTTGTTGATGTGAAGTAGGGAACTCGCTAGTAGATCGACATGTCCGCTTTTGTGCCTTTGTGATGGATAAAAAGAGACAGATATGGCGCAGATTTGATAACCTCGGAGCAGAGGCTTATGGCAGGAAGCGCCATACGTAGACTGGGCGCCGTGATCCTCAGCACTGCTCTGCTGGTAGAGTACACCGCTGAAGGACATGCTGCTTAATGTCATTAGCTGCAGCCTGCAGAGCACAACTGTAATTGTCAGATGGGGCAGAGCCACAACGCTGCACTGTGAGCAGGTTTCACAGATGGCCTGACAGTTGACTGTTAACATAATGAGATACATTATAGTCCACCTCGGAGCCAGCACATCAATCAGGTTAATATATTCATTCTGACATGACTTTGCATTTTGTCTTTGCAGGAGAAGCTGGAGGTTTAAACTCAGATCCGTGGGGCGGCTATGAACGGGTTTTTAAAGGTTTAAATCATGTTGTCTTGTCACAGTATAAACAAGTGGAGCAGTACATGTCCTTCCACAAGCTCCCCGCCGAAATGAGGCAAAGAATCCACGACTATTACGAGCACCGCTACCAGGGGAAGATGTTTGACGAGGAGAGCATCCTGGAGGAGCTGAACGAGCCGCTGCGAGAGGTTAGCTCTCATCTCAGTAGAAGCTGCTTAAAAGTTACCATGCAGCCCAACTAAATTTGATTTAAACGAGTCGTAACACATCAGCATAAACGAGTGCATCCCGTTTTAAATGATGCTCAGATAATTATTGATATAATCCAATGTGGCACGCCTTACTTTCCATGATAATGTTAATAGTCTTGTAATCTGATTAGTAACGGCCGTATGAGGGCCTAGAACCTTATTAACGGAGCGCTAAGCTGCTTTTATACTGATTGAAATATACACATGCAGCGGCACAGGGGTTGTGAAATTAACAAGCGCCTTCCCACGTCCTCCTCAGGAGATCATCAACTTCAACTGCCGCAAACTGGTGGCCTCCATGCCTCTGTTCGCCAGCGCAGACCCCAACTTCGTCACCTCCATGCTGACCAAGCTGCGGTTTGTGGTCTTCCAACCGGGCGACTACATCATCCGGGAGGGAACCATCGGGAATAAGATGTACTTCATCCAGCACGGCGTCGTCAGCGTCATCACAAAGAGCAGCAAGGACACCAAGCTGACGGACGGCTCTTATTTCGGAGGTGAAGTCCTCGCACACCTCCCTGAGTGGGGAGAACAGAGGGGGGGGGGGGCAGAGGAGAGTTTAACGTGTGAGAAGGAATAGTGATTTGTTTTGAGTTCGTTTGTGCAGGCACTCAACAGATTAACTTCCCTGACCATTACAGCTGGTTAAAATCGTCATCTCCTTAAAAGGCCTCTGGACTAAGCTCTGCAATCTTTGACTCCATCTGTGGAGTTTTACTCTTGTTTAAAGCTTAAAACCTCTGAAATTTCCAATTGTTTCCTTCTAGTTTGCATCATCTCTACCTGCAAAAGGTGTGTAGGAGAAGCACACACCACCAGCCATTGATGTGGCTACTAACAAACACCCTCATTAAAAAGTAGAGTAAAACATTTCAAATTATTTGCATGCTGGCTTTTTATCCCTGGGGAGTCGCTGCAATTTTTAGACACAAACACAATCCTGTGAAATTCAAGGAAATGTTCTAAAAGCAGAGTAATAAGATCACATTCTCGTATTCTGAGTAAAAATGAGACCATGTGAGCGTGTTTTGCATCGTCAGTTGACCTGTCCTGTAAAAAAAAAAGATTTATGTGTCACGGTTCATTTTTGTCCCTTTTTTAATGGGGTATTATTTTATTTTTCTGATCTGGCGCAGCAGCCGAGGTCAGAACAAACAGTAAGCTGCAGAAATTGCATTAAGTGCTCCATCTGTGGGGGTTCAGGCATCAGGCTGTCCGTGTTTTATTGTCTCACACTAATATGACGCTTTCTCACTTTTCTTTTTGTAAATGGAACTAAAAAGTTTTCCGACCACTGAGTGGGAAATAATTATATAACACGTAATGCTAATGGTCCCTGCTGGTTTATGATTTACTCTCCTAATAAGATCTTAAACTCTGTGTGGACCTGTTAAACTTATATTTTCCTCTACGCCTGCAGAGATCTGCTTGTTGACTCGAGGCAGGAGGACAGCCAGCGTGCGAGTGGATAACTACTGCCGGCTCTACTCGCTGTCTGTAGACAACTTCAACGAGGTGCTGGAGGAGTATCCCATGATGAGGAGAGCTTTTGAGGCTGTTGCCCTTGACCGCCTGGACCGTATTGGTGGGTTGATTGCATGTCGAGGTTTGCTTTTAATGTAGGTTGATGCAGAAACTTTGACAAGTTCTCAGACACGTCTAGTTTCTAGTAAAAAAGTCAACGTGAGGCAGGCTCACCAGATGTCTTTCATCAACTGTTTATTGGCATAGCAATTTTACCACCCCAAATTTCCCCAGATTTTTTAAATCTTTTTCCAAATGAAAACATTGAAGGTGTTTTTATTATTTTAATTTCAGCTCACAGTAATCAACACCTTGTAGTCGTGAGTATTATGTCTTGGTTCTTAGCAGCTTTTGTCATCTTGACAGTAAAGCAGCTCATGCTCAGTAAGGATTGGATGGAGTGCCAACCTCTAGCTCAGTCTCAATTCTTTTGCAGCATCTAACTGGCATTCTTTCAAGATCTTCTATGTGCAACCTCCCATACACTTGGACCAGATTCCCTGTGTTCTGTAAAGACAATATTCCCACATTATGATGTAGCTACTGCCACCTTTCAAGGTGGGGCTGGTTGGTTGGTATAGGAGAGGTGTTGAGTGCTGGCATGATGTTTCATGTAGACCAACAAGTCCATATTTGTGGTGTAGAGGAAAAAAAAAACTCCAGCAGAACCAAAAGCTTGTTCAGTTCAAGTGACCGTCTGCTAAGACCAACTAGCGTTTTGAAAAGATTGAGCAAACACACAGAGATAAAGAAGAAGAACTGATTTAGGTTTACTTTTAGTGTCAAACAACTGTAAACATTTAGTAGCAAGATAGAGGAAAAGATTAGTAGTTTACAGGTATTACAGCCAAACAAAGGGTGGCTTATAAAAAGAAGAAGCATCTCAGAAAACATCGTTAGCAGGTGAAATAGGGGCAAAGAATGTTAATTGACTAAGAGTAAGTATCAGAATGAGTTACAAGTGTTTGTTTTCCAGCAGACTAAGCCTACAGCTGCATAACCTTAGAGATATATAGTGGCCTAATTCTTTCGAAAGAGCCATGAGAGAAGTAGAGCCAGGCAGAACCGTCTTTTTGGACTGAATTCCCAGCCACCAGATTGAGCCGCTCACTCTAGCTCCTCCTACACCCCCACTGGAACAGCTTGGCAGTCCAGTGACTGGGCAAACATTTTTAACTATAAGCCTTATTAGACAGGAAAGTTTGAAGCCCCGTCTTGAAATTAGACAGGGTGTCTGCCTCATGGACTAAAGCTGGTCGCTGGTTCCACACAAGAGGAGCCTAAAAACGAAAAGGTCTGCCCCCAGTTCTACTATTAGAAATTGAAAGGTCTGTTATGAACATCTGGACCAACCAGATCTCTGATATATGATAAAACTTGATCATTAAGGGATTTATATGTGAGAATGAAAATCATCAGGTCTATTCTGGATTTGAAAAGGAGTCAGTGAAGCAAAATCTAAAACAGGCTAGTTATAATCTTTCTTTTTTAACTTTCATCACAACACTAGTTCCCAAAGTAACGCTGGGTGTGTAAAGACCCAGATTTATAATTCACGCAACCAAACCGGAATCCATTGGGCAAACAAGATTTAAACCAGACTACTGTCATTCTCTTGATCTTTGCGGTATGTTCAAACCTCTTTAGGAGAATATTTTGTCAAAACATAACAGTCCAGAACCAACATTGTGACCCTTAACAATAAGTGACTTTCATTTCATTAGTGAAGTGTTGCTGCATCTTCACACTTAATGCAATATTTCTGGACAAGGTTTAATAATAAACTTCATTAATATATTGTTCTTTTAAAATTTGCTCTACATTTTCTTGGCTTGTTTAAGAAAATCTCCAAAAAATTGCAGTTGCAATTCTGAGAAAATCTGAAAAAGTGTAAAGGAGAATACTTCCCAACGCACCGCAACTCATGGACCAGTCAGGTTCACAATGTCAAGATAATATTAGATAATTAGAAGTGTGAATAATTAATAACCTGTCGACAGTCATGGTCAAATTCATCTATTTTATTACTCGACTGTCTTAAAAGTTCCCAGTGGAGAATCCACCAAATTTACTGAAAACAAAATGAAGAATAAAACGTGTCACAGCAAATTTTGATGTTAGTAAGCCCAAAAATATATATAGAGATTAAGTAAAACATTTTTATCCATCCTTCCATTGGCTATATTTTCTCCGGGGTTAGGCTAATGCCCTTCTCGATCGGGACAGAGATCAGGGGACACCCTGGGGAGTTTGCCTGTTGATTGCAGACAACTATGTGCACATCCAAGGAAAATTAAGAGGGACCAATTAACCTATCTAACAACCAGAATACCAGGAGGAGAGCCACACTTTCACAGAGAGAATGTGCAAACTCAATTAAGAAAGATACCAGGCCGGCATTCAAACTCTTTTTGCAAGGTAGAAGTGCTGCTAACTATTGTGCCAAAAGAAGGCATGAAGCAGGCATTTCAGGTCCAAAAATATCAATACTGTTCTCAACAATGAGTCTAAAGGTTTTCATTACCGCCACAGCAGTCAAGTTTTATTTATTTATTTTAGATCTTTTTATAGTTTATTGAATCATAAACTGGAGAGACAAAAAGTATATTTTTAATAAAAAACAATACAGAAATACAATTTTGTTGGTATTCATAATTAAATTCTTGTGAAGTTACAGAATATGTTGTTAAACTTAAAATCAGATATTTATAACCTTTTTTTGTTACTTTTACATAAAGGTACTGCAAAAAAGATTTCACTTCAAAATAATTATCCAGGATGCCAATAAATTCAGAGGTTTCAGTGTAAATATGAAAATCTTGACAAAAGCTTACATAAGCAATGGAGGAAGAATGTGGAGGGCGCAGATAAGACATCGCTTCTGTGTTTAATTGACTTTTCCTTTGAAATGCACTTGACAATTATAAGCAATAGTAGAGATAATTGGTTTATTTAACAATAAAATGTACAAAAACTTTAACCTAACAAGTCAATGTTAGCACTAAATGGAGCACAAAACTATTTAATGCTGTCTGTAAGTCAACCAATAGAAACAGGTCAATAGTCTTTATAGCATAAAATAATCCATGCATATTTTCATTTTGGGGAATTGTCTGGTACACTAAAAGCAAAAGGTTATTGAATTACTATATTGGGAGTAGGAAAAAAAAGGTAGCAATAGTAACAATACGTTAACAATATTAAGCTGAAATATAAGGAAACAAGTGGAAGAATCTGCTGGTGGCAATTAGCATTTATATGCGTTTTCCCTCAAAGTTTATTTTATTTCATTAATGTATTCATCATCTAAAAAGTCAGGAAACCTTTTAACAAGAAGAACATTTTAGAGTTTTGTGGGTTTTGCTCTCTTTTTTACTTCTTCAACAACAATGAGGATTTAAATTCTATGTATGTTAATACTATGTGATGGTGCAGCAGATATTTATTCAGTTGAACAGTCTTTTCATTTATCTTCACAGGGAAGAGGAACTCCATTCTTCGACATAAAGTGCAGCATCACCAAAGTTCTGGCACATTAAACCTCCACGAAACGGAAATCATCCAAAGAATCGTCCAGCATGACCGCGACATGGCCCAGTGCTCCCAGCTGATCCAGAGCAGCACTGCACAGAGTTTAAACTCTCCCGCTGCTCCTCCCTCACCCACACCTCTCATCTGGACCCCGTTGGTTCAGGCCCCGCTACAGGCCGCTGCTGCTACCATGCCGCTGGCTCTGGCCTTGGCCCATCACCCGCAGCTGCCTCCCATCCTCTTTCACAGTCCTCTGGTCCCCGTCTCTGGCTCCATTAAGGACAACAGCCATTCTAGAAGGGTGCATTTGGGAGGGAACGCCTCTGGCAGCTACAGTTCGGTTCCTGGTTCCCCTGTTGGTGCCGCTAAACCCAGATCTGTGTTTGAGAATCCCGCACTAGGGATCTCTTTGCAGCAGCATCACTCCACTGAAGTCTTATCACCCACTGTGATTTCCCAACCCGTCTTCACCAACAGCCTGCAGCCCGTGACACCTCTACACACTCCACAGCCTCTTTATCAGCCTGCTTTCTGTGGCATGACCCAAGTTTTCCCCCTCAGTCACTCCACTATGTCCTACACCTGCTCCCCTCAGCCCTTCATTGGTGCCATGACCGCTCCGCCTCAGCCTTTAGGTTTACTTCAGCAGGGTGGATTGGGGAAGGTGGCGGGACGATTTAATGCTCCAGCCATTGGCCCCCTGATCTGCAGCTCCCTGACCCCCATTCTCAGCCAGTTACAGCAAACCTGTCATCCCTCCAGCCACAACAAAGTCAGCACCACGTCCAGCAACGTGATCCTCCCACATTTTCCAATCATAACCAGCCGGCAGCCCCCAGTGGGAAACAACCCACAACCACCACCAGCAGCAGGTGGAGCTGGGGTGGCCGCCTCTCTGGCTCAGCACACCCTGGTAGGACTACAGTCGGTGTTCCTCCCACAGGTTTTTCCCGAGCATTCCGCCCTCGCCTCCCTGGCCCAATACGGCTCCGCAGACGTCTCGCCTTGCTATACTCCTCCCCCCCGGAGCCCCGTAACACAAAGCCCCGTAAGGGAACGGACGGTTTACCAAAGTGAGCTGCCCAGCACTGCAACCCTTCACAGCTCCCTGCCCCTGCAGAGTTCATGCCCCAGGGGGGCTTCATCTCTGAGAGACGCAGCGGAGTCCTCGGCGAATCTCTTTACCCAGGAAATAAAGACAATCTCAGGCTCTCAAAGCTACTTACACCAGGAAAGGCCTTCGGTCGTGGGCTCCTCCTCGGAAGGGGCAGTGGGGGGCTTTCCTCCCCCCTCTGCGCTGAACAGACCCTACACTCCCATCCCGGGTCAGGCTGCACCTGTCAGTCGGACAGAATCAGGGCCTGAACCTTGGAACCGGCCCACGGGCGGTAAGTCTCCAGCTAAAGTCTTAGAAAGTGAACAGACAAAATCCAAACTCCCTTCCAACTTGTGAGAGTCAGACACACGCTCATTTACCTGCCGAACATCAGAGAAGCTCTCCACGCTGGGACGCTAAAGTCATTGAAGGGGGGGTGGTGTTGTTTTAGTCTGACGAGATATCAGACCATATTTTTTTCTACAGAACATTTTGATGACAAAAACTGGAAAAATATCCATAGATATATATTTAAGACCTGCTAAAGATATCACTTCTTATAAATGCTATATTATATTCTAACTTTCCTCTGTGATCTTTTGTTATTTATTTGAAACCTTCTTGCTCAGGCAAGATTTTGATTCCCTTTTTTTAGCTGCACCTCTTTAGGTTAAAACAAAAAAGAAATCCACAACTGTATATTCAGTTTATGATTGAAACCAAAAAAGTTGCTTCCTTCTGTTGATATCCTTTTTGGAGAGGGCTGGGTGTGTCCCCTTTTTGAGACGTACCTCGCGGCGGACTGTGCACTTTGCTCGTTTCAGAGGTCACTGCAGCGCGAAGGGGTTTGACAACAGCGTGTCTTCCAAGAAAGAAAGCTTTCTCAGCAATATTGCACACCTGAAACGGTTCACACTGATCAGACTGCATTGAAAGCTAAGCAGTGAATGTAACAATGTGAGTCTGGAAGGATGAGGGGGGGTGGATTGGGATCTTAATGTGTGAACGAACATGAAAAGACAAAGAAATCAACCTGAGATAAGGTGTGTTTGCCATGGGCATAGTATGCAATAATCAGTTTTTTTTATGGGCATATAAAGGTACTGTGAATTAAAGCACTTGTGTCAAAACAGTAAAGTTATTATTGTTTATCAATGAATTAGAATATTACAGAACGGTGAATCGGTTCATATAGATGAATAACACAGAGTGATACTTTCCTTGTTTGGGTTAATTTTGATTATGGCAGACAGTGCAGCAGCTGCTCGTAGCTCTCTACCGTTCCTCTTTCTGCATGAGTTCCCACATCTGTCCAGAAGTCTTTGGCTCTGCTCAGTAGGGACGGCCTAAATTGACTTAAGAGTTTACCTTTTTTTTGTTGTATTTTGAAAAAAGTGACGACTAATAGTATTTTAAGAATCTATGACCCCCGTCACATAAATACTTTTAGAGATAATCTTTTCAATTGGCTACTTCAGCACAACTGTGGTACAAAATAACTGCATTTATTTATATTTTTAAAAACATGGATATCTATAATTTTTGACATGTAACCAACAATCCTAATAATTTTTTTGTTTTGGAAGCGTTTTTGCTTATATTATCATTTTCAGTATAAATCAAAGTTATTTTAACCATAAAACAGATACTCATAATAGCCACAAATGGTATTCAATAACGGATCCATACTGCTGAGGCGTTTCTATTTAGTTTTTAAAGTTTTCTGTCCGACAATAAAGTCAAACAGATTTGCTTTGGAGTGGAGGATTACCGTATTCACTTGATATTTATCTATAAAACTTTATTAGACATTTCTTGGGATTAATTATAGTTGTAATATACAAGTAGACAGAACTGGAAAGTATAATAGTTGATTTTGTTCTATTTATTTGAGCAACGTAAACAAATGTGCTGCAGGGAATGTCATGTTAGTTACAAAATATGTTTTTTTCAGATATTGACAATGTACTAATATTCATTTTATTTTCATGAACTTAGTCATAATAGACTTAGCTACCCACTCCATAAGTGTTTGTTTCATGGCTACTCAAATTGAGTAGGACAATCAGGTCGTTGACCATTTTCTGCCACACTGTTTCTACACAGCACAGTGTGAAGAGTTATTTTCACTAGTAACCACCTTCTGACTATATATATATACATATACATATATATATTTGGTCTGAAATTTATTTAGAGGAACTGAATGTGGAATCTTTGTCAGCTGTAGGCCATAATCATCAAAGCTAAAAGAAATCATTGTGTGTGTGATGAGTCTATCTAAGAGAGTATTTAACATTGTTTGTTAATATTCTAATTTATTGAGATCCACCTGTGTGATTTTGGCTTTAAACTCATTACAATAAGGGAACTGTTTAAAAACAATCGGCACTTGTGGATAATCAGACATCTTGAAACCAGCAATGCACTAAGATTGATGTGAATGTTTCTTGCACCAGCCAAAGGGCTAAAAAATGGTCTGGGCACGTGATCAACACCAAAACCCCGACGGGTCAAATTGCTGCATATTTACCTCTTTCATTGTATAACGTTTGATTGTAAAATCTGACATCTGTTGTTGAACAGTTGCTGCTTTGTGGCGCTATGCTGAATCAAAAAAGACAGTAGTTAATGTGATTAGGTGACATGATTTTCTTTCTAGGCTGTAAGCAGTGGGTCGGGCCCTGGGTCCAACTATCAGTGGGGCCCCATCCAGTGGCTTCAGTCTAATGTCTTCATCAATCTTGAGCAGTCCTTCAACCTTCACTCCTGCATCCATCTACCAGTAGCTTTCACTTTAGGTTTAGTTTAAACACATCAAATGTCCTGGAGCCAAGGTATAAGTTTTTCATCTATTTATTCGTCTATTTCTCATTTTGTTGCCTTTTTAATCACCAAATCTCATCATTTAATCTCCTGTATACAGTATTAGGCACATTTCATTTTAGCTACTGAATTCAATGCAATAAAAATGACATATGGTCAAATGATCTTCAACCGAGCTGTGGGTTTCTTTTTAAAGAGCAGAGTGATGAGAGCGGGGAAAATCTGATGAAAATGAGGCGGGGTGGCGGCGGGGGGAGTCTCAGACTCTAAGCCGGATTATAAATTGAGAACAGCGCGGGGTTGTTCAGTGCCAGAATTCAAAATACCCAGGGTTATAATCTGCCAGATACTCAATACAAAGAAAACTATTTCCCACATTCATACAGTTAGAAGTGGTGGATTAGTAAGTAAATAGTTATTTAATTTGCTGCTTTTAGAGTTTAATTAGGATGGGAAGCTTTTTAAACATTGTTTTATATGAAAACGGAAGAGCAGATAAAATTCAAAGGCATTCCCGGAAAATTTATGTGTCTTTTAATAACTCTATGTCAAAATGATTTTAATATTATTTTAGATCTGATAAAAACTATTTTTGCAAGTTTAAGTGGATTGATTAGATAGTGGTATCTTATTGCACATAGTTTGAATACTTTAATAGTTAAAATAAGCATACATTATCCACTGCCTCTAAACATTTCCTGGAGAAAATAAAGGTTGTGTTTTGAACATGAAGACGTGTCCAACGTTATGGAAAAACCCAGTCAGAATTATTTATGGTTGTTATTCAAATCTTTGTCATTTTAACTTAAACTTTAAATACAATTGAAGATTCATATAAACAAAATCCAACAGTTTTGATTAGTTTTATCGTCGTGAACTCCTTTATTTATCCTATTATGTTCGTATGCTATTTGTGAACTTCCTGACCAACAGGCCGCAGTCTGTGAGGATTCACAACATCCCCTCCCGCACCATCACCCTCAGCACTGGGTCCCCTCAGGGCTGTGTGCTGAGCCCCCTCCTGTTCACACTGCTCACATATGACTGCTCGCCTATCCATCCAGGCTGTCATATTGTGAAGTTTGCGGACGACACAGCAGTGGTAGGATGCATCACAAAGAGTGATGAGTCCAGCTACAGGCAGGAGGTGGAACACCTGGAGGGTTGGTGCAGAGAGAACAACCTCTGCATTAATGCAAAGAAAACCAAGGAGATGATTGTGGACTTCAGAAGGGGCAAGCATGCCCACCTCCCCGTGCACATGGGAGGATCTGCGGTGGAAGTGGTCAACAGCTACATGGGTGTACTCCTGAGTAACGACCTCACCTGGAGCAACAACACTTCCACTCTGGTCAGGAAGGCGCACCAGCGGCTCTACTTCCTCAGGAGGTTGAGAAGAGCTGGACTCGGGAGCTCAGTCCTCACCTCCTTCTAGAGATGTGTGGTGGAGAGCGTCTTGTGCTCCAGCATCAACGATTGGCATGGAAGCTGCTCTGCTGCAGACAGGAAAGCTCTGCAGAGGGTGGTGAAGGCTGCACAGAGGACTGTTGGAGTCAGCCTCTCCAGCACCACAGACATTTACACCTCCAGATGCAGGAAAAGGCCCACCTACATCATGAAGGACCCCACACACCCAGCACACTCACTTTTTGTCCCGCTCCCCTCAGGCAGGAGGCTGCGGAGCATCAAGTGTAAAACCACCAGACTGAGAAACAGCTTCATTCCTGAAGCTGTGAGACTCTCAAACACACTCAATTACAAATGAAAAACACTTTTTTATTTAACCGGCACTGTTCACTTTAATATCACACTTTAAAATGTCACTTTAAAATGTCACTTTGTATGTCATTTGCACTCCGAATTTTCATTGCTGCTATGTCCGAAGTCCCATATCGTAGATTCTGTGTCCATATTGTAGATTCTGTGTAGTCAAATCCTCTTTCTCGTATAGTTCTTTATATTTTATTATACTATTTAAAATTGCTATCAGGGTGTAAACTGGACCGGGGGATTAGAATTTCGTCCCACCTCATGTACCACATGTGATGTGATGACAAATAAAATTCCTTGATTCCTTGATTCCTTGATTTAAATGATTGCATCATAAATGTAGGAGGCAACCCGAACATTGTTGGGAAAACCAGGATGTTGCTGTGCTAAGGTAGCTGTCAATGAAAGTGTTAAACATTCCTATTACTCCAACTTTAATTGGTCAGTATTTTAGAGGCTGGCCAACTGGATACCGTTGAATGGTTCACTTCCTCCACTGCTAATGCCGAACCGCGACTATAGGCAGACGAATATTCTAAAAGCACACAGACATCATCTCTTACAACTACTTGGTCAGGATGAAATTCGTCCAAGAAAATCCCAGACATAGCGAAAAAGGGAAATTAGAAAATAGTGGAATCTTGTAGGAAAGCAAGAGAAATAGAAAACAGCTAAACCCAGACAAATCTTAAAGAAAACCAAGCAGAATCCTTTGCTTGTTTTTCTTTAAGATTTTTCAAAACAATTGCAAGTCTGACTGAAGATCCCCTTCCGGCAGGATGACACAATGGCATTGTTTATATTGATCTGCTATTTAAGTAAGACCTGAACAGAATTGAACATTTTATATGGAAAAATATCTTTTAAAACACTTTTTCCACTTAACAGCCATTAAGTTTTCCTGTGTTGGCGGTTGTGATTTAACAACTTATAAAATGGTGCCAGCTGCATGGATAATTTGGTTAACTGTCCTGCATGTATTCCATATTTATATATACATTTTCTAATTTCATTATTTTCTAGTTTGTTGAAAACTATGTGAGCTCTGTGCTCCAGTGCCAAAGTTGTCATGACTTTGATGTGGTCTACCTTTGACCATTTTTCTCAAATTAAACCCAAACTTTACCTCATTGGTGATGAGATGCCATTAAAACAAACATCTTATCCAACAGTTTCGTTTTATTTATGATGCCAAATTGATATCAGAAAGTTCCACAAACAATATTGTAGAGAACAGAACAGGAAGATAAACTTGACAAACTGGGAAAGGAATCATGGAGTTACTTTCAGCTGTCCTTTAAAGGAACATGCAGACCACGGACTCTTGGTGGTGAAAACTAGCCGAAGATGGAGGGAAGGACATTTATAGGGAAGGAAAACGGGTTTGTTTAGCTCAAGGCACCAGAACAACCCTCATGGTGTTGGTGTAACCAGAGCCTGGGCGCCAGCCGGTCACAACAAGGGCCACATCACCTGACTTGAAGAACTTACGATGTTTTCCTGCAAAGAGGGAATCATTTAAATTTGTATGAGAAGAAATGTGAAGTTAGAAATGACAGGTGGGAACGTAACAGTTCCCACTTACCAACTTCCATGGCAAAGTTCACACGAACGTCAACGTCCTCGGCCCAGACATCGTTGGCGGGCTTGGTGTAGAGCACCGGGTAGACCCCGCGGTACAGGTGAGACTGGCGAGCAGTCATACCGCAGCGGGTCATGGCGATAATGGGTGCACGGGGTCTGTATCTTGACAGCATGTAAGCGGACCTGCGGGGAGCGGGGAAGGATTTATCACGTGTTCAATCCATCATCAAAGCAGTCCTTGTTTTACAGAAAATGCCCAATTTAAGCTGCTCAAAATGTTTTGTCCTATATCCAAAACACTATACAGTATGTGACACTTTACATCACCTCAACATTTAAGCACGTTGGTGGCAGCATCATGTTGAGGGGATGCATTTCTTTAGTGAGAGCAGGGAAGCTTCACCCAAAACTACAAAAGATTTCAAAACTAAACTGACTGAACTAGAGAAATTAAGCAAAAAAAACATTTTTGTTTCTAGATGAGTGAAAAATGTAGAGACAGCCTCAAAAGGTTTCCACGTGTAACTGAAGTAAAAGCTGCTAATTTGTTCTAAATAAAACTATAGTTTTTTAGGATTTTATTTCCACTCTCTACTTTCTTCTGCTTGTTTCAAGTCATCTCTCCCTGCTGCTTTTATCTGCTGCACAGAAAACAAAAATCATGACATTAAGCCGGATAAAAAGTCCACAACAAAGACTCTCCGTCACATTCAGGCAGACATAACTTCCAGTGAAAAAACTAAAACTGAAAAGATCTAAGCCTCTATAATCAGCAGATCTGTCCGGTTGACATGTGTTCTGTATCACAAGTTGTGAGCAATGAACCGGGAGTTAAAATGTCAGGGTTCACATCTCAAAAGGTCATAATCAGAAAGCAGATTGTGAGTGCACTGAGAGGTGGTACACTTCAGAGAGGCTGTGTTGGGAGGGAAGTGGAGGCGTCGGGACGGAGAAGTATCACCATACAGCAGTTTGATCTCCTGAAGTTGAGGGCAAGGACGATAACGATGACTCAGAGCTCCAGAGACAAAAAGACACACAGAGCGGTTGTACCTGCCGGTCTTGGTGAGCACGATGATGGCGCTGGCGCAGCACTTGAAGGAGGCCTCCACGGCGCCAATGGCGACGGTCTCTGTGGGGTCACGGGTCAGGTGGGAGGTGCGCCGCAGTTCCTCGAACATCTGCCTGTGGAACATTGCGGCTTCGGCTTCACGGGCGATCTTAACGTGGAAGATAGACATTTGAAAAAAGATTAGAGTGTTTTATAGCTGTGCCATGTTAGTTTGCATCTAAAAGAAGAGATAAAATCTAACATTTTTGGCACGGGAAGTAACACAAATCCAGTTAGTAAGAAATGTTAATTTGATCATGAATCCATTCTGTTCTTTTGACAAAACACACATTTGGAACGCTTTTGAAATGTGTTTAATCCACAAAAGGCCAAAATTTAACGTGATCTAAAACCTATGATCTAACTTTTTCTAGTCTCAAGATTCAAGATTCAGTTTATTTATGTAGGACCAATTCACGACATATGTCGTCTCAAGGCACTTCACAAGAAAATCATTTCATTCAAATGTTTAATTCTATGTAAACAGGTCAGCAGATTGCATCAGAACATTAACCTTCAGCATTCACTAGTCTGGAATCAGCACATGGAACAATAGCCTGCGTTGTGTTGTTGACTTTACAGCAAACCCTCATGAGCATAGTAGAAATGTAAATTTAATTGCACGTTGTTTGTCTGCCTCCAGAGGACTAAGATAATCCTGGCTCAATATTTGACCACTCTCTTGATGAGGTTGTGCTGTTTTTTCTTCACATCTATTGTGTGTCACACGTCTTCTTCGCGCTGAACTCTGATGTGTGGCGGAGAAGACGCGGTCCGACTCTGCTTCAGAGTTTCACTCCCCTTTATTGGAATATTGGGAGTTTCCGTCCAATGTGTGAATATCCCTCCAGAGTTGGAGTTCAAATGTGTCTGTGATTAAACGTCTGAAATCCCATGTTCCTTGGTCTAACTACGCTCTTTGTTTAGCACTATTCTCTAACAACGCTCTGAGGTATTTGAAGAACATTCATACAAACCTGGAATCTATTGGAATTGAACTCTAATAAACCCGATTTAATTTAAAGCCTGCAATTTAAGTAACCTGCAAAGTCACTATGTTTTGTCAGTTCTGCTGGTCACAACGAACATTTAGTATCTCTGAGGCGTCTTACCATGTGCTGTGTGCGCACCGCCTCCAGAGGATAGTCTCCCTTGGCGGTCTCGCCGCTCAGCATGATGCAGTCGTTGCCGTCTAGCACAGCGTTGGCTACGTCGCTGGCCTCAGCGCGGGTGGGACGAGGCTTCTTGGTCATGCTTTCCAGCATCTTAATGAAAGCCAAAGTGAGGTTTGTGTTATTCTATTGGGGTAAAGAAATTTTTGCTAACATACATCTACATGCACAGAACCAGACCTGTGTGGCACAGATGATGGGTTTGCCAATCCTGTTGCACCTGCCTGTCATCATCTTCTGGGCGATAAAGACTTTCTCTGTTGGGATCTCGATGCCCAGGTCTCCACGGGCCACCATGATACCGTCGCTGGCCTCCAGGATCTCATCAAATCTGACAAATGAATAATAAAAAAAATCTTCAGTATTTACCAAAGCCTTCCTTCTAGCAGCTTCGTCAAAACTAATGTGAATCCGCTCACTTGCGAACACCCTCATGGTTCTCCAGCTTGCTGATGATCTTGATGTCCTTGCCCTTTTCCCCTAGAACCTTCCTCACAGCGTGAACGTCAGCAGCCTTACGGATGAAAGAGGCGAAGACCATGTCGATGTTCTGCTCCAGGCCGAACTGCAGGTCCTGAATGTCCTTCTCGGACAACGCAGGAAGGTCAACAGCAGCTCCGGGCAGGTTCACGCCCTTCTTGCTGCCCAGCGTGCCGCCATTCTCAATATCACAGGTCAGGTAGTCGTTACCTTAGAACAAAGTGCATAGACATGAAATTAAAAAGAAAAAACTGTGATTCAAAGTCCAAGTATCAATATCTTCTACAAGTTTTCCACATTTTTCTTTTTAATGCAAGTACAATATTCTGTACACTTTATTTAGATTTTATGTTATAGACTAACGTAAAATATTAGGGCTGTCCCGATCCAATATTGATATCACACACTGGTCTGGTATCGGCAAAAAAGTTCATATCGGACTGTATCCACACTTTAATGAAGGCAGTCTGTCCCAGCAGCTTGTGTCCTGCATGCAGAGCAAAGTGATCACCAAGAAAATGTTTGCTAAATTGCTATTGTTGTAAACTACTGTTCTCTATTTGAGCAGTATCACTTAATCACTCATTTTCTTACATTTTACTATAAAAGTAATATTTAGGTATGTATGGTTTGTGTCAATGTCGTATCAGTTTAATATCAGAACTGGCAATACTGGAGACTGCAACATTAGAATCAGAACGGAAGTAAAGGACAAAACTATGCATTGTTTTCAAAATGTTCTACAAAGGGAGGCGTGAGGGTGTATTCGTCCTCTGCCCGGTCTTGGTCTTATAAGACATGCCTCAGCCAATTTAGCCCATGTTGCCTGTTGTTCTTGGAAAACAGTTCCGTCTCTTGTCAGATTAGGTGGAAGAATATTTTAAGAATTTATTCTTTTTTTATCATACTCTGGATTCTCTGTTAGATTTTGGTGTAGATTTTGAGGGCACCATTCAGAAGCATTGCTTTGAAGAAAAAAATGTTACTGTAACTATGGTAGGGTCATAATCCAGCATTTAGTCCAGGTTTGTCCTGATTGTAGCTCCATCCAGTTTCCCATCTGTTCTGGTTCTCTTTACCAACTAAAGAAAAACTCTTTGCACAGGATTACAGGAAGCTGCCACTACCATGTCCCCCTGTCTAGACAGTCCACTATGAAGTGTTGGGATTAAGTTACTTTTGCGAGACAGAGAAACAAAAAGTAACAGGTAGTTTTTGTTCTTACCAACTTCTTTAACCTTCAGAGAGATCAGTCCATCGTCTATGTAGACGTGGCTGCCCACCTGCACCACCTTGGTCATGTTTTTGTAGTCGAGCCACAGAGTTTTCTCATCACAGTTGTCCTTATGCTGATCATCAAGCGTAACCTTGATGGTTTCACCCTTCTTGAGCTCCACCTCAGCAGTGCCGCTCTGAGCAAGATCCAAAATAAAAAGCCATTACAGTTATTAGTCCTCCATAAATTAAATGTTCCCTTAGTGTAATTTGGCAAGAACTCACGCCCTTGATAAGACCGGTCCTGATTTCTGGTCCCTTGGTGTCCAGAGCGATGGCCACCGGCCTGTAGTTGACAGATCCGGGCCCAAAGCTCTCGGTCGCCTCGCGGATATTCTTGATGGTCTCTGCATGGTACTAAGAAACAAAAAGATGTCAGAATCCTTGAAATCCTAGTTGTATTTGTCGGGACAAAAACTTGTCTCAAAAGATGCTCCATTCCCAAATAGTCAAATGAAGCAACAGGTGTTCACATTGTGAGGCAGCTACGAACTAAATAGGGGGTTAGCGTTGCAGCAACGTATTTTTGGCACAGGACCTTCAGCTTCGTTGTGCTTTAAATACACATATCGAGCTGTTGAGCTGCATCATTTGAATTCCGGCAGTAAAACAATGGCTGAAGTGATAAGAAGAAAAATAAAGTATCACAAGCAAAAATCAGTTTTAGAAATGGAACAGTGAACACAGCCTGCTGTCACACCCTGTTCCTTCTCTACATGCCCTCCACTCCTACTCTTGCTGTGAAGAGGTGTCCTATTTATAGCCGGGCTGACAACCACCACACCAACGATTCAGAGGTCACATATATTTGTCTTCTCCTCTATTATTTGATAGTCATGATTATTCACTAACTTAAACATTGAAAATATATATTTATTTCAATTCACTGAGCCTGACTTGCTGTAAGGACTTGCAATTGACCTTTAAAGAGTCATCCAAGTCATGATTCTGGAGGTCCGCTCAGGTGACAATCAACAGGGTCGTGATCTTTAAAGGCAGGGAGCGTCAGGGAGTTAAGGTCAGCCCCTCACCAACTGGAGAGTTATTAAACCTAAGATAAGGGCAGAGTGCTGAAGGGTCATCCACAAGCTCCCAGATCATGTTACGGACAGTTACCAGGCGACAAGGACAATCTCTGCATGATTCAGTGAAACACATGCGAACGGCTGCCGCAGCTGCATTGCCTTTGTTGCACAGCTTGATATAAAAAATATCTGAGATGTTTTATCAGTTTTAGTTTGAACACGTACTAACTGAGGGCCTCACTCACTTCGTGTGTGCCATGAGAGAAGTTCATTCTTGCAATGTTCATCCCAGCCTTGATCATTTCTTTGGCCATCTCCACAGATCTAGAGGCAGGTCCTACATAGCAAACAGTCAGGTTAGCATGTCTGTTGTATCGCGTGATTAACAGAGTATGTGTGAGATGGGGCAATGTCTCGGACCGATGGTGCAGATGATGCCAGTGTTACGAGAAACAGCCGGTTCGGAGTCGATGTCCAGCAGGCACATGTGCTCAATAAAAGTGTCAGCCATGGCAGCGTGTAGCTGCTGGGTCTGCATGAGCGAAGAGCCGGCATCCTTCGACGTTGACATGACTAGATTGGTTTCTGCGGGAAATGTCCTGAGGAGACAAAAAAATAAGTGGTATGATACTTTAAAGGACGTTGGCACTTGCATTTAATCAGTGTATTTATTTTTGTGATTAAATTATTATTATTTATTTTTTGCTTTAAATCAGATTATGGTGTTTGGCTTTTAAACAAGTACCTGCATGACCTTTGCTTTTAAACACAGAGGGGGGGGGCATGCAAACAAACAAACAAACCAAAAGAATCAGGGAAACATGAAAAACCTGTCTTCAAAAACCAGTATTTTCTTAATCCATCATCTCTTTTCACAGACAGTCTTCAGTTCTTATTTTAATTATAATAGAAAAACAAACCCATTGAAAATAACTTTTGCATTAATGATGCAATGAGTAATGGTGCTAATGAGCAGTAATGGTGGAATATCCTTAACTAAGTTACTGTATAATCATCTGGTTCTCACACATCATCCCTCCAGTTGGTCATTAAAACATAATCTGCTAGACACATGTAATGAAATAAACTAACTGTTAACATCCAAGAAGTATTCATCAAAGTAACATGTGGTGGACGTCTGTGCAAAAGGTCACTGAGCTAAAAATATATGAACCAGTGACTATTACAGCCAACGACCACACTTTCTAGTTCAAATTGTAATAGAGGCTTTCTTAAATAAATTTGTGTTGATTAATGATTAAAGACACAAAGTAAGATGTTAAATGGACATTCATAAAACATTAAAAAAACTTTGTTGATCTAGAAAACGGAAAAGAAATAAAGAAATAAGCAACTTTACAGTTTACTTTAAAAAACACACAAATATGGACAAGGACAACAACAATGCAAGCAGTTTTTTTCTGGTATCTTTTAAGAAACCCTATTTTTCTTACCTACTGGGTGAACTTTGCAGGGGAACAAGGCGCCGCCCTCTCTGCTGGAGCTCCTGCCTTTTATTCCAACAGGGACTAGTTTCTGGTGCGCATTGAGCAGCTGCTGACACTGGACACTGAGTGCAGCACTTAGACAGAAGCCAACAGCAGATATCGTTGAGACACAACGTTTGGTGTGTTTTATCTTATTTCATCAAATTAATGCATAACAGTAAACTAAATAGTAATTTACTGTAGATGGAGTTAGATGGAGGTTCTCTCCACCTGGCCAGTCACAGAGATTTCATACATTTTTACTTTTAGCCTGGAAAAACTTTTCTACAAGCTGTTAAAACTTAATTATTTTTTTTGTGTTTATTCACATTCAATAGAAGAAATACTCTAAAATTAAATTGTTAATGTTTCTTGTCTATTCATAGGTTCTCATCTTTTCTTATTAGTTCTAACTTGATATTTTATACATTCATTTCTTCTATAGATAATAAGGACTAATCAGGGATTTGTGTGACCAGCTCACAGTTTTAGATGATACTTCTGCTGTTTTATTCTTTAAATGTATTTAACAGACCGTGAAAGACAGTGTCCATCTATTAATCATATAAGTGGATGAATAAATATATAACATTAAAATCTATTTTCAAAAAGTCATGGCATTCTTTTACATGCTGTGCATGTTAGGAAATGTTAATATAAGTCAATTAAAAAAGTTATTTAAAAACAAAGTCTTAAGTGTAGGAAGACAAAAGTGGAAGTTTATTTAAAACACTCTTATTTGATTGGCTCCTGTTAACTTTTAGAAACATTGTTTTATGAATATGTATTTGGTCTTAAATACATATAGATTAGCTTTTGTTTAAAACACATAAACAAACAAACAAACAAACAGAAAAGTCTGTGCAGTAGTTTTTCTGTCTCAGTCTTATTTTTGTGTGGTTTTCTCTACAACAGCAGGGTCTCTCCTTCCTGCCACACTTGGCATTCTTCAGAGAGCTTCAGGCCCTGATGGAGTTATTTTCCTGGGGGGCTTGAGGGGAGGAAACAGACGATGACTCAAGTGCAAATTGCAGAGATGTTACGTTATTATCCACCTACTCGGTTATTATGAATATAATGCCCAGATTTCATGTTGGGCTCAGGCAGAACCGCATCATGGATACTCACCAAAAATAGAGGTTGGATGCGCACCTCCACCGTATATCTGGCTGTCATGCTGTCATGTTAAATCATGCTGTACAGATCCGAGCGACCACTGGCTCCATGTGACATATTCAACACGCCCTAGCTTCGTGAACATGAAATCAAATACCCCCCCATTGGGTGATGTCAACATATACTGTAGGTGCACATTCTTCACTTGCAATGCATATGATCAAATGTGCTGCATCACAACAATCCAGCATCCAGTCCATTATTAGCAGAGGTCCGTTCCACTTTATTATTTTCCATGCATCAAGAATGTGAATGAAATTCATTAAACAACTTTTTGTCATCTTCAGATTCATTAGTCTTTCATATCGTTTGGAATATATTCAATGTTGGGCACAAGAGGTTAAAGGTTGAAAACTAAAGACTTTGGATTTAACTTTAAAATCAAACTCTGACATTCTAGAAAGCAACAAGTGAATGAGTTGGTAAATACTTTGCAGCATGTGAAAGGATACATTTACGGACCATAAATCCAATTTTCTCAGAGAAAAATGCTTGCCTACAGCCAGTGTGAAATTTAGTGTAATTCTGGAATAACCTTAAAATCAAATAGATTGATTTATAATGTTGCAATGACAGCTGTCCTGAAAAGTACAGGACATTCAGACTTGTGAGTGTAAATGCAGCTTCAGGTTTTGAGGTAATCAGCGCAATAACTGGCAAAAAACTGATGTGCAACAGAGAAATGCAGTGAACCCAGTTTATGCGACTGTGAATTGCAGCTCTCTCTTGTGGACGATTGGCTGAACTTCCTTGACTTTCTTATTTCAACATGGAGGTAGAGATTTGAACCTGTTTTTTTTTTTGTCCTTTATCATGACTCTTTACAACTTCATCTAAAAATAAAAGCATTTAGGAATTGAATGTTGAGGTTTTCTTCTTTTTTCATGGAATACTTTTATTTAATTTCCACAACAGAATGATTGTAACACTAAGTTTTATTTAATTTCCACAACAGAATGATTGTAACACTACCTATAACATTTCTTAAAGCTACCTTCCTCTCATCAGGTTGGAAAATATATATTTCTTTATGTTTTTCACATTTTCTCCCCAAGCAGAAAATGTATCTGTCTGCTTTTTACAAAAATAGCTTTTTTTATTGTAAGACCTAAAAACTAAAATAAATGACCATTGTTCAAAAATGACAACAAGATCTTATAGCATATATTTGTAACCCTTTTTTTTCTTTTTATCAAAAAGTTCTGAATCATTTGTGTCTGAAAAGTCCTTTTATTTCCTGGACTGAGGGCAAAAACGTCTTTTTGGATTGAAAAGTTGGTCGATCGCTGCACTAAAGTACAGCTGGTTAGACTTTGACCTGATGTTTAATGTGATGGTTTTAACAAAGTTAAGAGACAAACAAGACCAACTCCATTTTCTTTTGACTGATTCAAAGGCAAATGTATAAAGAACGTTTTTAAAAACTTACTTTTTAATGCACCAAAGAAAGGCCAACACATGTATTTTAACTATAATCATTAAATTAAGGGAGTCATCATTTTGATTTATTGCTGTGTCTTTACAAAAGTTCTTCCGCGCCTATGGACTTTCATCATTTTCTCACATCACACTCACAAACTTCAGTTTATTTTTTAAGGATTTTAAGTCAAATAACAATAAACTACAACTAAAGGGCATTTCTATTCAAATCGCTGTAAATCTTGGTAAAATCTCCTAATAAGTAAATATTGTCTACTTGTATTCAGGAACTGTAGATCCAGCTATTCTGTGAAAGTCACATAAGTAAACAAGGAGCATTAAGAAGACGGAGAAACACAGCAGACAGGTCAGGGAGTATGTTTTAGAGTACGGAATAACTGCAAACCTACACATGATCATCCAATTAACCATAAAAAGAAAAAATGAATAAGAGAAGCAATCATAAGGAATACACTATATATATGCATACATCTGATCTTCAGTTTATTAGTATTAAAGTGGAGGACGGAGAACGCTTGATTGTGTGATTCAATTTGATGTGACCAAAACAGAAGGTTTTTTTTGGTTTTCTTCAGCAAAGAAAGAGAAACAATTCAGACTTGATAAGAAGATGGCTGGAGGTAAGTACTAACTAATCCTGTCTTCCCTGCCAGGGAATCATCAGTCCATCACAGGGTAACACAGAGGCACTCAGCACAGTTTAGAAAGGCCTTTTTTGACTATGGGAGGAATCCACACAAACACATGGACAACATGCAAACTCATTTGAATCCAGGATGCTCTTGCTTCAGGGCAACAGTGCTAATGTGATGAAGTGAAGCCCTATTATACAACATTTGAATACAATTTCTTGTACTTTATGTTTGTAAATTATGAAAAAGGTTAAGGAGAAGTTAATGTTTTGTTTTGAAGACCCCCTCCATGTATTGAGAAATTCCTAATCTTCACCTGTTTCCCGGGGTTTCTAATTTTTTACTGTGGGAAGTAAAAATATATGATGTTGTTGAAGCACAGAGAAAACTATTCAGTATGACCTGGATCAATTTCCCAAAAAACCATTTCAACCTGTTCCTCCTAAGAGATTGTACATCACCTGAGTAGGAAGTCAACTTTGTTCACCTTAATTGTCCCTATTGAGTTCAGCATGTAGCCTACGAATTCCTGAAATCGTGCTCAAACCCCGACACAAACATCTTTAAGTAGATTACCCTCAGAAGACCTGTCGGTAGAAGACCTGTGCAGATGCACGGAGTCCTGTTAGTATATTTAATCTGACCAGACTGCAGAGCAGCAGGCGACTGCTAACAAGGCTAACTGCTGATTAAGGTCAGCAGTGATGCAGCACAGAGACAGGGTGACTAATAGATGTCAAACAGCGCCTCAAAAGCCATCCATCAAACGTTTACACCAGTGCTCTTTGTTTAAATCAGGATATAAGACGGGAGTCTTAAAGAAGACTTCTCAAAAAAGGCTTTTCCTGTTTAGAAAGTTAACTCTGTGCTCCTGCTCAGGGGTAGACCTGAACTTTGCTTCAGTCTGAACCAGACTGCTGGACTCTGCAGCCAGTCATGTGACCCTGAATCCCATACATAACCTGTGGCATCCCCTCTCTCAAACAGAGGAAGAGAGGACTAACGAACGGCAGCTCGCAGGCAGGAGACCCAGTGTTTCTCTCTAGCTGGGATCTCCCTGACACTTGTGGAGATCTTGCTACAATTGCATTAATCTTGAAAACCTTTGTCTGAAGAATGTTTCCAGAGAGGAGGTAAGAAAAACCAAGAATGTAATTAGTAGGGTTCATTCTGTCAACAAACCTGAATACTTCAATGCTTTTATCCTTCCAAACATTTCAGAAAAGCTGTCTGTTGTGTCTGCTCTATGTGTGTAGTAGAGTTTATGAAGTTCTATTTCATTATTTCAGTCAATGTGCAGAAACGCTCTAAACACTTCTGACGTACAGCCAAAGAAATGACCACATGGTGAGTGTATAAAATGAAGGTGATTAAATTTATATCTAATTTTCTTTAAAAAAAAAAAGAAAGAAAAAGGTTATCCTGTTGTCGAAACACTACTTTTTTCTACATTAATAACAGGAGGACACTCAGTGGGCAGAGAGCTGCAGTGATGAAGACAGCGACTCGGAGGATTTCATGTGTGGCATCCAGGTAAAAATTATTTCTAGTTTGACCATAAAGAAAAGAGCAGAAGATTGTCTTTAAAGATCTTTTTACCCATCCTGCTCGTTCAGACAAGATTCTGCTAGTGATCCAGTCAGAATCCAGGAATTATAAAGATTTCCAGATACTAAAGTTAAAGTTTACACTGTGATGTTTACCTTATTGGAAATATATTTTTTATCTTTTTTTAACTTTTTGGGGCATAATATATCATACATTTGGTAAGTTATTTATTCTTTATTTAATTTTCAAGACTACTCCCATGTATTTGTTCAGCCCCCTGCTGGGCCGAGCCACCAGAGCGGACGTACAGTAAGCATATTAGTGTTTGTCTCAGCAGGAGAGCTGTCCCACTGAACTTTATCGCCATCGCCAGCTGGAAACAGACCTGGCAGCTATCCGCTTCCTGTACTCAGATGATGCTCTCTCTGTCAGGTGAAAAGAAAATCTCTTGTAGTTTTGTTTTTTTAATTAAAAAAAGGTTCAATCGCTTTTTTTTCATAAAAAGTTTCTCTTCTTTTGTTAGGGAGTACCAATCAATCAATGGTATGGATGTGGAGTTAAAAATTACCACAAACATTCTGACTGTGAGTTAAATACTTGTTTTATTCTAACATATTAAAGTGGCAGTAAGTAATAAAAAAAGTGTTTTCATTAAAATGAATGATACTCTTGTAAATGTTTGTTGATCAACAACATCTTTATCATATTCCCTATTTTGCATGTTTCCATTAAATTGGGATGATTGGGACAGGCTTGATAAAAAACACTAACATTACTTTCTGTCAAAAGTAACATGTTGAGTCCTCAGTTGGTTTAATATCTAATAAAGGCTGCTTGTGAATACAAAATCTTAAAAAAATAAATAAAAACAGAAATAAATTACTTTCAAACCTGAGTTGGTCAAACGTAACATTGGTTTAACTAATTAATATGCATCACAGCAGCAAGGAAAACAGAAAGTACTAAAACGTTTCTTTGTGTAATACCATCAAAAATACCAGTTATCACCAGAATCTCTTGAGTGCTAGACTTTTAAAATTTTTATAAAAACAAAATTATAACCCAGTGTTCAAAATACCTAAACTGAGCCACAACTGAGCTTACTCAATACTGTAAAAATAAAACGTTACAAAGTGCAACCTTCAATTCACACAGAGGTTATCAGCTACCCTGAAGTTATGTAGCATTCCTAACATTCTAACTTCCCTGAACAGTAAAGAAAACTCAGGGACAACCTTCTGAAGACACTATGTTGATTTCCATCTGACCTCTGTGTTTTGTGTTTTTCAGGTGGATGTGGCCAAAGCCTGGAGGATTAATCCATCAGAGCCAATCATCATCCGGTTGCACTTCTCTCCCTCTCAGTATCAGAATGGTCCCGGTGAGCCGTAAAGACTTTTCTGCTAACGAAAAAAAAAAAAACTCAACAAATCGTCCTGACTTCTAAGTAATCGAGGTTTCTCACCACAGTGCCTTCTGTTGAAGTATTTCAACCATCTAATATCGATGATTTCTGTATAGGACAGCAACTGCAAAAGTAGGTTGTGCTGTTGTGATTGTTGCATGCAATGATTCCATTTGGTAACCAGTTCCTACTTGTTCCTCAGTATTCTCACAGTCTTCATATCTCAGGAGTGGAAACACCTGACAAACGACGCCCCTGTTGTCCAGAGAAAGACCAGACATGGTTGGTTTAGACCCGGTGGGACCATCAAGAAGTTCAGCGCTCGTTTCAGTGTGTGGTTACCACCTTCAAAGTATGACGAACCGTCATAAAACATCTCTGGGTGTAGGATAATCAGTTCCTAGATGCACTTAACACTTTGTCTGTATTATCAACAGATCAGATTTGCTCCAAGAGCAGAATAACAAAGAGAGAAATGCAATCAAAAAGAATCATTTCACCAGTCAAACACCATCCTACAAAATCAAGAACCCAGCAGGAGAACTGTTTACATACACACCTGAAGGAAAGGTACGGATCACGCTAAATTAGCTTCAAATAATCTGTGATTTAGCTTGAAATTAACTTTAAAAAGTAAAACTGGCTTTAGATGTTAGGAATGTTTAAGAAAAGTCTCATTTCCCATCACCTCTTAGCATCGGTGAGCACCGCTAACCACACATGTAAATACCTATGATACTCTTTAGGATATCTCTGCACAAATGAATTAATGGGAAGCTAGGTGCACCAAACAACTCTAAAATGAGTAAAACTGCTCAACACAAAAGAAGGACTTGCTCCAATATTTGTGCACTTCGTCCACTTACTCTTAGGTCAGGATTTGTTAAATTAACAGATCATCTAATACAGATCCCAGTGAACAGCCCAAAACAGATTACTTCTGTATAATAAAAAAATGCCTGAAGTCCAACATCTGTTCAAATACATCTTTGAGAGTATACACGCTTCCTCTTTGCGTCACAATAATTTGCCAACATTTCTTATCTACCTGGGTTTTACCAGGTAGATAAGAAATGTTGGTGTGAAAAGATTTGTAAAAAGTTACATTATGTTTAATTTTCAACTAACTGTAGCATCTAAGTTAATTATAATATATATTTTTTATAAGTGTTTCATGGGTTTTCTTTTAAGTTTGTACTGCTCTTCTTTCTCACTTTTCATTTACTCCAACACTTATGAATATGCATATACACAGATATATTCTGTTGAGTCAATACTTCCTCCCCCCTTTTTTATATGCGTATTTTAGACCCTTTTTTTTTATGCACCAACTACACCAAAAAATTCCTTGTATGTCCAAAAACGTACTGGGCAACAAAGCTTTCTTCTGATTGTGGTTCTGAAAGCTGGAACCTAATTTAAATGATGTGTGGTTTGTCCACAGAGAGTGATGGTTTCAGCAGTCAAATCTCCAGCACATCTAAGCACCAAACAGCTGGTGGAGCTGCTGTTCACATCTCAGGCCATCAGGCACTGTAAAAACACACCCAGCCTGCAGCACGGCTTCTTAGTACAGGTAATGTTGTGGTTTGTCATCTTGCAAACTTCTAATTATGAACAATACTCCCACAACCTTTATATCACATTTATCACAATATGATAAAAAAATCTGTTGTTCAGAAATTTCAATTGCATCATCTTTAGTGAATTTTAAAAAAAACGTACAAATTTTTGTGTGAAGGAACAAATCATGTATTGGCATTTGCTTTAAAATGGTAATAAGGAGATATCAGTAATGCAAAACTGAATAAATCAACAGCTTAATAATTTGATTGCTGTCATTGTCTTCTATGTTTTGACAGAACAGATGTAAAAGTTTTTATGTTTAATTTCACTTTTTAAACTTACCCTCGTCTTTATTCACTGTGGAAGATATTGTCGTATTGTTGAAGTCGACCAGCCGTTTCCTGACTTGCTGATGAAAAATATCTTTGTAGGAATCTGACAGTTGGGATGAGGGCAAAGACGCCTTTCAGCTTTAAAGATTTAAAGCTCCTCACCAAAGCCAATGCCGGTCACAAATGAGTTTAATTGCTGTAATGGCATTAAGAATTTTTTATTGACTTTTGTGAAAGATATTCATAAAATTTAATTGGTAAATGTGTAATAAAGCGTTGTACACAGTGTACATATTTTTTGGCATCATGTCTCAAAACACCGAGCACCAGATAAGAAATGCTAAGAGGCTGGCCTTCCATGCTGTGGATCAAACAGCAATATTCAAGTGTATTTCCCTAATTAAAAAAACATCCTTACTTTCTCTGCTCTACATGCACAGATAATGAGGTACGCTGAGCAGAGAATCCCGGCCCTAAACGAATACTGCATCGTTTGTGACGAGCGACACGTCTTCCAAAATGGCCCGATGCTTAAGGTTAGACTTCATTACACAACTTTAGCTGGACATGCAGATGTGTATCCGTATTTGGTGGATCATTTTGGTTTTTGTGTGTTTGCAGACTGCTGTTTGCACCAGGGAGCTGTGCGTCTTCTCCTACCATACGCTGGGGGTCATGTCCGGAGTTACAGCCGAGGTTGCGACTGGTGCAGAGGTTAGTGACACGTTCGTGTCTTGCTTTAGCGATTATAGCGTCTAGTCTCCCAGTAATCTCTGCTGTTCCAGGTGATTGACCTTCTGGTGGCCATGTGCAGAGCTGCCCTTCAGTCGTCCCGCAAAAGCATCGTATTTGAACCGTACCCTTCCGTTGTTGATCCATGCAACCACAAAATCCTGGCATTCAGTCCGAAGGTATCAGCTAAAACTTGTCGCTCACTCTTTTAAAACAAAAAGTCACATTTAGTTTTATATTGAATTAAATTAGCAATGCTTTCTGTTATAGAGGAAAAGCTATGAGAGGCTGCAGGAAGCTCTGGATGGTGTGCTGTTAATCAGGAGGATGGCTCAGGTGGCAAAGATAAACATGTTCTTCTTCTTTCATGACAGCTTCCTTGATAGGATTTTTTTTGTGCCTTTATTTATTTCCATTCAGGGTCCATATTCTGAAATGAAGAAGCAGATGGACAAGATAGACCCCCTCTCTCATCCTTTACTACAATGGTAGGGGGGCATCTGCAATTTAGACCACATTAAATTAAATTATGTGGGTTTTTTTCTTATTCTTGTGCTGCCATTTCTAACATTTCTTACAGGATTTTAGGAAGCAACAGATCACACATTGTCAAGCTTCCACTTAACAAGGTATGTACAGTAGGTGGAGCAGCCAGATGGTGATTTCTAAATGCTGTAGTTTGGAAGCCAATCTTTATCAGCAACTTTAATGATTGTAGATCATCCTGTTTTCTTTTTTTACTGTTGCATTTCATGGTGGATTAAAGAGACTTGTTTATGCATAGCTCTGTTATGCTCCTATAGCAGCACTTTAATCAGATCTTGAAGTCTGGGCAACCAATGCCATATTCCAACACATCACTCCTTTTCTGTTTTAACCATTCTCTGATAGATTTGTCTTGGTGAATGCTGGACTTTCCTCCACCATTACTAACTGTTCCATTTAGGTGTTTGTGGTGTTTTTCTTGGTTTGTTTTATATATGATGCTGTGAATTGTGGCCAAACATCTTTCTAAATCTCATGTGCAAAACAGTTAAACACAGACACACTTTTATAAATATAAATCAATCTGTTATTTTCATTTCGGACTCTTAACATACTGACTAAGGCCTTGTTTAATTATTTGCCGCATATATTTGAGTACTGTAAATTTCACTCTGCAGTCAGTCTCTCTGAAGGTCAATTAGATGTCAACTGCCTTACATGCCAGGACTTTCTGTTGTTTGAAATGACCGTACAACTCTCCAGCAGCAACAACTGATTTTCTAAAGTAATTGCTGATGTTTTTCAGGTATACCTTTATACAATTAGTATGTCTGCTTACTAAAACTTGAAAGCTAGTTTTCCACCTAAATCCGAAATATTGTAAGCTTAACATTCTGCATACAAAGCCTCAGATAAACAATCATAAGATTATCATTAATTTATATTGATCCTTTGTGACTTTCATGTCTGTGGTTTGGAGTGCTTTGAAAGCTTTCTTTTGTGTCTCTGTCCCGTGATTTTTGGCTCCTGACAGCAACTGTGGTTTATGCACACGCCCCATCAGTTCCTGTTGGTCAGCGCTCCTCCGTCTAAAGAGATTCGCTTTCAAACAGCCAGGAAGTTGTATGGTAGCACTTTTGCCTTCCAGTAAGTAAAACCGAGGTTAAACATCCAACAAAAGGTGGAGATCGAGGCCTGATTTGGAAACTTTGCTCTTTGTTTCAGCGGTTCCCACATCGAAAACTGGCACTCCATTTTGAGAAAAGGCTTAGTCAACGCATCATACACAAAATTACAGGTACATTAAAATAGAATTTTAGTTTCTTTAATAGAAAACCTTTTTTTTTTTACTAATTTGGTTCCTTTGAAGCTTCACGGAGCTGCTTTTGGGAA
This sequence comes from Orestias chungarensis, assembly GCA_032876305.1. NCBI lineage: Eukaryota > Metazoa > Chordata > Actinopteri > Cyprinodontiformes > Cyprinodontidae > Orestias > Orestias chungarensis. The sequence continues at coordinate 924,579 of JAVLVB010000013.1, forward strand.
AGGCATCTATTTGAGTCCCATTTCAAACATATCTTTTGGATATTCAGGTGAGAGCAAAAATTTCTGTTCTTTTAATAACACTTCACGTTTAACTTTAAACTTTCGTAACACACTTTTCTACTATCGCCTTGCTTAGACATGGGTAAAGGTCAACACCAAATACCAACTAGAAAAGAACTCTTAGAGAAATACAACCGAATAAATAAAATTAAGCAGGTCAGGTTAACCACATTTTCTGCTTTTCAAGAAAATTGTTCCTGTTTATTTTATTTTGTTTGTTTAATTTTGTTTTTTGTCTCAGGAGGAACCAGAACAAACAAGGTTTCTGCAAAGCCATAACCTAAACTGCATAGCCCTCTGTGAAGGTGAGTTGTCAGGCAGTTGCAGCTTTTTTAACATCATGTCTTATTTAACTAGAGTTGTCCGTGTGTGTTAGTTATAACCTCCAAGGCCCTTCAGAAGCATGGCAACATTTGGGTTTGTCCAGTGCCTGACCATGTGTGTACACGCTTCCTTTTTGTGTGAGTAAAACATTCACAAGTGTTTTCTTCTGCCTCCTAGCTCAACACGTGATACAAACAGTCATTTATGTTCTACCATGGTTTGGTTTTTCCTTAAACAGGTATGAAAATGGTCAAGTAGGAGATGCACACATCAACACGCAAGATGCACAAATCCAGAGCGAAATTTTACAAGCAACTGGTTCGAAGCCATGCTGAGAATCCCAAAGTTTCCGCTCGTGCTGATGGACACACATTTCCTGAATGCTAGCACACTTTAATATTTAAGCTACAAAGGTTTTACATTGTCAAATGTATTTTTACAGTATTTCATTACTATGCTGGGCACATCCTACTTCTGTTGTTTATTAAAGCTGCTTTGCAGTTACCTAAAAGTATCTGGTCACTAGTGAACTACCTTTAGAAATGAATCTTTACCCAGAGCAGAGGGAACTTCCTGTTCATCACTGCAGATAGAGGTTTGGTTTCCCCCTACAAGCATATTGTTGTTTAGCTTATATTTTATTTTGGCTCTTTAGTGAAAGTTTTTCGTCTCTACTTTTTGAAAATGGTCCTTTCAGATACATTCATTAAATAACTTTCCAAATTTTATATTTGTTTACTTTTAAATATAGGCACAAACTTTCCTGTCCTAATATTAAATACTGGAAATATTGTTTACACATATGAGTCAGAGGCTTTGCTCTAAAATATATATCTTAATCACTTTAATGACTAAAAGTTTACATCACTATATCTTTTGTTTTGAAATGCTTCAACGTCTGAATGACATATATTTTAATAACCACACCCAGAAACATACTTCCTTTTACAGAGGTCTGTTTTGATCTTTTTTAATCAAATTAATTTTAGTGTTTAGTTCGTGTCAGTTTTAATTAAAACCGCTTTTATATTCCTTTACTATTCATTCTACGTTTTCCAATTCTGAATTTGTGTTTTTTGTCATATTTGCTGAAACTTTATTTTATAACGCTCCAACTTATTTTCATGTTTCTAAAAACCCTTCAGAGAGATTTTATTCAGATTCTTTTAAGCTCTTACTTTTACTACAATTGTTTAAAAGTAAACAATACAAATATTATTCTTACGCATTTCATCCACTAAAAAAGGGTTAGAGGTGATGTGGAAAGCCTTTTCTGGGTCACCCCAGCAGGCGACAAATCGAAGAGTGGAGAGCTGTGAAGTTGCTGTTATAGCCCAAAGGAAAACATTCTTTCTGGACCATATGGCCCTCTAAAGATAGACTGAAGGAAATTATCTTAAAAACAGACAGATCTATTCTACTGCAATGCTTTTTTTTCATCTCTCTTTAATTCAGTGTTTCATTATCAATAAAACTGCAGCTTTAGAAAGTCAGATGAGACTATCAAGTCAAAAATCTGTGGGAGCAAATAATAGTTTCAACTGCATGCTTTGTTAAATCTCATTAACTCACATCCATTCATCCGTGTAACCCAAGCAAAAACACACAAAGATAAAATCTCTGAGTCCTGAAATAAAATTACAGAAAAACACGGCTGTGAACATAGAAGACTTTATTAAATAAGGCAAAATGCTGCATGTGCCTTTAAGAGCCCTATGCCTCACTCTTCATGTCTTTCTCTAAGCTTCATGTGTTTGTTGGCATCAGCTTTCCTCTTAGCAGAAGAGAGCAAGGACATCTTTTCTTTCACGACAGTGGGATTACCAGAGGAAGTGGGTTTCTTCTTTGGCAAGTACCATTTCAGCTCTAACAAGAAAACACAAAGTGGACATTATGGACATGCGACAGACAGAACATGAAGATAAGTGAAAAGTTTGAGTTACAAATCAGATTTTGTTCAAATCTATTGAATAGAAAACGCATTTTCTTTGAAAAATCGATCAATGAGCCTCCAGATGAAGAGGACTCATCTTATTTACTTCTTGCTTTAGCAATTACCTAAATACGGGGTGTCAAGACAACAACATGATGGGAGATCAGTCTTCCTCATGGTCTTCAAGTGTCCAGTTTGCATCTTCACCTCAGCAGCCAGAGCAGAGCAACCTCCGGAGAGTTAGCCGCTCAGAGGAGAGAACTGCTTTTCCAATTCCTGGCCTTGCTGCAGACATCTTGCATATGCGAGTGAAAGCAGGAAGCAAAATCCGCAATATACTAAGGTTTGCCACCGCTCGCATTGAAGGGAATGGAGAGGACCACGGTGGACCGGCAGTTAGACAGGTGCTATTCACAGGCCTGGGCCGGGGGATCACCAAGACCATCACCTGCGTGGAAATCCTGAAACGTGAAGTGCTGGGGCTGCATCAGGTGTCTAAACTTTGCTACGTAACAGTTCATGAGGTTTGGGAGAGTACCCAGCAGGAAGCAGAAAGTATAACTGTGGAGAGGACTGTGCCTGCCATCGGCATCCTGCTCTCCAAAGACCCTCTGGATCCACAGGAGCTTGGCTATCAGCCTCCGCAAACCTTCAGCGTTCCCACAGAGGAAGAGCAGAGAGGTGGGGATCTGCTAAGATCAGCCGGCAGGCCGTCTCCACTGCACACTGCCAAACGGCTCTGTATGGATGTTTGGACCACGTGTCCTCCTAAATACTGTAAACTTTAGTTACACATTCAACACTTACAGAAAATGTAGATCTATCTGTTCCTTCGTTGTATTCCGTCTTGACTTAAAAGCATATCCCAGTACTCCTCTAGTCAAAGTAATTTTGTCAAGTGTTTTGTTGCTGTACTTGTCTAATGAAGCAAACATTAATGTCTGATTTGATGCTTGACATAATGTTTGCTTCTAAACTATACTCTCCTACAATATCTGCATTTTGCTCCTTCATGTTCAATTATATGAAAATAATGTAATGATTATAATAATTATTTTCCATAGTTCCTCACTTGTATAACATCAAAATGGAAAAACATGGAATGCCAGAGTTAATGCATTATTATTTAGGTTGTAAAAAAATACTGGAAAGTAATTACATTTGAAAGGGGCAGGGAATAGGTTACTTTTACCTTCAGAAGGGAAAATTTGTATTCCCTCCTATGAATTCTGGTGTACATCCAATGAAACATGCCCAAACAACTAAAGTGAAACTTTCAGGAACGTTTCTGATCAGACAGTAAAACTACCTCTTTCTTTACATCAACTGATCAGAAAGTGCAGACATGGTTGCAACTTAGGTCCCTCTCCATCTAAATAGCTCCTTCCTATCATCATTGTAAGCCAGATGTCAAGATATTTAAAATCCTCCACTTGAAGCCGTGGCCAGGAGTACACATTTTATTAAAGGGATGACCTAAAGCAAAATGATTTGTTTATTATAAAGATATAGGCATAAATATGAATCAAGTTTCAATGACAATTCAATAAACATTTTGAAGAAGTATTTGTTGTAGTTCTTAAAAGCAAAGTGATTCATGACAGCAGCAGATTTACTCAAGGCTGCAAGATTTTCAATTACTGTAAAAGTACAGAGAGAGATTATAGCCTTGTAGTTTGATCGACTTGCCAATAAATAAAATTAATGATAATTTAAAAATCAAGTAAATATGCAATTAAAAAAAGTTTAGGAAGCTTAGTGTTTGTTGGAACTGAATTGTGTTTTCAGTAACATTTCTCAGATTCTGCTGCATCACTTTGCTTATTCTTTATATCAATTTAGTCAGAAACATTTTTATTCATTGTCAATATAAATATCGGCAATAAAAAACCAGCTTAAATTGTCAGTTTGTAAGCAGTTTGTTTTTATCATGATATCTTTCAACTGGAAACATTTGTAGGTTGCTTTATTGTATTTTATTGAATGTACAGAGGCAGAAGTTGGTGGATCTTAGTTAACCACCAGAAAGATGTAACCATATAATGGTGAAAATATGGCTATAAAAAATGTTTTTGTTACCACAGACTAAATAAAACAAATTCTTAAAAACGTAACCCTATAAAGTGTAAGCGTGCAGAAACAGGTCTATTTCCCTGTTTGGATTGGTGTTTGTTTTCATCCTGCAGTCCAGAGCCGGGAGAGAACGTGCTCCACGGTGCGCATGCGCAGAGGGAGGGTACATATTTGCTGGCTCGCGCCGCTACAGCCGCTTCCTCCGGATAAATTTCACCGGTTAGTCTCGCCGGCTTTCCCGCATCATGTTCAGAGCTGCCGTCCGACTGTCGGTCTCCGGTGCTCGGAGTTTAACTCGTAGACAGCCGAGGTGTCAAGGTATTTGCTGTTTCTTTCTCTTACCTGTTAAAAAGCAGCAGCGTATTAAAGTTGTAGGGGCGAAGTTCATGCGGATATCCAGTGTCTGTCGGCACAGCTAGGTTTAGCTAGCTAGCAGCTCGACCACCTACTAATCAATAAACTCGGACTAGCTAAAGCTTTTAAGATGTTGGTCAATGGGTTAACTTTTGTATCTGTTAAATGCGTAATTCTGTACATTAAGTCGAGGCCGCTCGTTTATAGTTTCTCTTAGAGGTGTTTGTGTCCTTGCCGTGACCCAGCTGGGACATGCTAACATGCTAGCATGCTAGCTGTGTTAGTTTGTCTGTACAGTGACCCAGCAGGGACATGCTAGCATGCTAGCTGTGTTAGTTTGTCTGTACAGTGACCCAGCTGGGACATGCTAATATGCTAGCTGTGTTAGTTTGTCTGTAGTCTGACCCAGTTGGGACATGCTAACATGCTAGCTGTGTTAGTTTGTCTGTACAGTGACCCAGCTGGGACATGCTAACATGCTAGCTGTGTTAGTTTGTCCCTACAGTGACCCAGCTGGGACATGCTAACATGCTAGCATGCTAGCTGTGTTAGTTTGTCTGTACAGTGACCCAGCAGGGACATGCTAGCATGCTAGCTGTGTTAGTTTGTCTGTACAGTGACCCAGCTGGGACATGCTAACATGCTAGCTGTGTTAGTTTGTCCCTACAGTGACCCAGCTGGGACATCCTAACATGCTAGCTGTGTTAGTTTGTCTGTAAAGTGACCCAGCTGGGACATGCTAACATGCTAGCTGTGTTAGTTTGTCCCTACAGTGACCCAGCTGGGACATCCTAACATGCTGTGTTAGTTTGTCTGTACAGTGACCCAGCTGGGACATGCTAACATGCTAGCTGTGTTAGTTTGTCTGTACAGTGACCCAGCTGGGACATGCTAACATGCTAGCTGTGTTAGTTTGTCTGTACAGTGAACCAGCTGCGGGGATATCTCAACACTAAAATTGACCGACAGTGTGTTGAGTCTTTGAGAAAAGAGCAACCATGCTGGTGTTTACCTGATTTTTTTAAATCTCATTTAATCAAATGTTGTAATGAATGATCTACAGTAAATGCATTAGAGCTACAGTAGACACGACGTCTCTAATGAGCAAGTGTATCAGCTACGTGCGCTCCCATATCCGGACAATGGTAGTAATCCACCTGACACGCAGCATTTGCCCTTTTTCTCCTTCACACTCTGCAAACATGTCCTCTATCAATCCCTCATGTGCCAACGACACTTGATCCCACTGAAAATCACATTTTCTTTTTTCATTATTATTATTATTACACAGCTCCTCTGGCATCAAGGTGTTACTCTCATGGGAAACAGGAAACTGATGAAGAGTTTGATGCCCGCTGGATTACATACTTCAACAAGCCTGACATCGACGCATGGGAGATGAGAAAAGGTGGGTTTTTAAATAAGATAAGATAATGCTTTATTAGTCCCACAGAGAGGAAATTCACCAAATCAGTGAACTAACTGGGACACATATTCTTAAACTTAGTCATAAGAGAAAAACTTTCACAAGGTCGGATAATGTTAACTGTATGTCAACAGGGTTTTTTTGTCAGCTATTACAGATTAGATCTTGTCAAAAATTAAACACTGGATGTTAATCTGTGAGGATTAATGCCTTGTTACAACATTGTGATCTCATGTCTGTACAGAGGAGCAATATTTAAAGTGTTTTTTAGTACAGTAGTACTGTTTTCATATCATATTTTTTTATATCGTGCCGTTGAGGAGTTCTCAGGAGTTCCGGTTTTACCCTTTCAGATGTTTTGCGTTAGGGTTGGTGCGGTTAATGAAATCGAAACAAGCGGTTCGGTTCAGTCGCCCGGTCCAATCTGACATGTTGATGATGCGAGGAGGTGGAGGAGGAACGAGGGGCAGAGAATGGCTGCATTACTCCTCGTCTTTCAAACTAACGCACTATGACGAGTTAACGAGGAGGAATGGCAAAACAAAAGCACTGCCACTTTAGACCTGGGCTCTCCAACCCTGGTCCTTAAGCGCCGCTGTCCTGCAGGTTTTAGATGCAAACCTGCATCAACACACCTGAAGCAAATAATTGGCTTATTACCAGGCTTTTTCCAAACTTGTGCTGAATCATTTGAAGCAACTGTGTTGAAGCATCTAAAACCTGCAGGACAGTGGCTCTTAATCACAGGGTTGCAGACCCCTGCTTTAGATTAAATGCTAATATTTAAAGTTGGATTAATCAACAGAAAAAACTCCAGACTTATTTCTTTGATTTTTATTTTAAACACTGCATTTTAATTTCAAGTGGAAAATACTTTGCTTTTCATGACCCACTAATGGTTCATAGAGGTGAAACATTATTTTGAATTGATTTTAAAGAGACACAAGTCTGATAGACCCAATGCTTTACATATGTTCATTGTATATAATGTGAGTTGTTAAAACAGTAAAGTCAAATTCTTTATTATGCACCAATTCAAGCCCCAGAGTTGTTGGAGCCGTTTTATTTTACATCGATATCGTTTTCCTGATAAATGAAAAACATGTTGGAACTAGCAAGGTTTCTTTTGTCACCGTCACAATGATGCAGCAAATTTCTACTACTTTGTTCTTTCAGTTTTAACATTATTATACCAGACATGATTGACTTTTAAAAACGATCTACACTAAACCAAATCGACAACTGTGATGCCAACAGAACTGTGGATTTTGTGAGCCGTTCAACCCCTATTTTGTATTCAGCTGTTATTACTTAAGAGTTTTAATTGCTAAATTTAGATTGCATAGGGATGTTGTTTTTCATGTTGTCAAGCTTTATAACCTTTAACTTCATAGTTATGTTAAAAGAAAAACAAATGTGAAATTTCTCTTATAGAAATATAGATATGTGCAGTTACGTTTTCTAGCAATGCCTGCATTCAGTTTATTTTTCCTGTTTTTGTGTCTGAAAGCTGTCGATTTACTTTGAAAGATTATATAGTTGGCTGTGTTCTGTTCCAGCAAAATGTAATTTTGTTAAGAATTGCACTTTTTGATGGTTCTAAACAAACTTTAGAATGCCAAACAGTGAACAGAAACAATATTTCTAAAGGAAAACCTGATGATTTCTAGAAACATGAAGATCAGTTATTTAAGTTCGATATAAATGAAATCTGTCTGAAAGAAACTAGAGAGTCGAGGTGTGGGTTTTTTATTGCTTGGTACTATTTAATTTTCAATTTTTTTGTTCATACATTGTTTAAATCGCAGGTAAAACGTGGATTATGTTGGGTGTTTTATACATTTTTGAAGCGATACTTAAACAATTCAGCACCAAATTAATTTCTGGAGGCTCTACTGCTCACACAAATCGGCTGAGTTGAATGTTTAATGCAAATTTCAGTGTTTTCATAAAATCAGTTTACTTGCATGTGTATATTCTTTAACCCAGGGGTTAAAATCCATTGGTTTTATGGTCTGTCTTATCTAAGTTGGACGCAACTGTGGCAGTACTGGATATGTTAATATTAACCTGCTGGCTACTTTTTAGATCCATTGTTGAACAGAAAACTCTCACAGGACCAAACTTGATCTAGACGGATCAAGTCCTTAATCACAAATCTTTACAAATTTCAGCACTTTAGCTTGTTTTTGTTTTTTTTCACGATGTCACATTAAAAAACTGCTCCAGGTAAAAGTAATTGTGCTCTCTCTAGCTCTCTCATGACTTTTTTTTGGTTTCGGTTGGTCCAACAAAGAAACTTCACATTCGACTAGATGGCACTAAAGAAAAAGAAGCGCCTAGACAATGTTTATTTTTAGATCAGAAGTGATAAATCAGGAAACGGAAAACAATCAGGAAATAGTAGACTGATATCCAAGCTAATAGACACATATAAATGTGTTCTTTTTACTTAGGTGTGTGTTTCCAGTGAAGAAAAAACAGCATGTTTGGTTTTTCACTGGTTAAAAAAAAGGCCTGTAGTCTAGGTTTAGTATAAGATGTTCAGGTACAAAATTCTGCTTTTCACAACAGGATGTTTTGCATTATCTGTGTCAGTTTGTCCACTAGCTAGAGGAGTGAAAATTTACTCTTTCTTTCTTTTTTCCAATTCTACATTTCTGAAAGAGATTACCTTTAATAATCCAGTTTTTTACATCTCAACTGGCCTAAATAGGAATCACAGTCAAATTAAATGTAATAAAGCTTTATACTATGTTTTAAATCATATGAAATTGAATTAAGAGGTTAACTTTTGTACCTTTGCAGTGTTTGCTTAAATATTTCTTAAAATAAATTTTGCAACAAACTTGATTTTCGCAAACAAACCTAAAAAGTGTATTGTTAGTACGTTTTGAAAAAAATATGACAACCGTGTCATCAACTATGCCTAATATTGACGAGCCAAAGAAAAAAGTTCCTACAGTAGCAGAAAAACGTTCTATTAGGCTGCTGTTGCTTTATTAGCTGCTATACTGTGCTCTGTAGTAGTTTACTGTTTAAAATATGGCGTTCAGATTGGGGTTGAGTCGTCAGATTGGAGTAGCACAAACTGACATCAGCCCTGGAGTTTGTGGTAAAAGCTTTTAAAGAAAAGATATGCAGTTAAATTATCGAATGTGGGGAAATTTCTGGAAATCCCTCTAAAATAAAAAATAAACTTGTGGAACATAAAGTGTAAAAGTACAGAAAAATAATTAAATGGGGACAAATGTTGAATTTCTCATTGAAACATAAGTATCTGTATTTCCTGTATGAAGTTTTGCTTCTGCGTTTTAGGGATGAACACGTTGATCGGGTATGACCTTGTACCTGAGCCAAAGATCCTTGAGGCTGCGCTGAGGGCCTGCCGGAGATTAAACGACCTGCCCAGCGCCATCCGAATCTTGGAGGCCGTGAAGGTGAGAAATTCAAAACATCTGGGACTGTTGGCAGCACCCATTAAAATACATGTACTTATGTATTTAGTGATACGTCAAACCAGTTTACCTTTATTTTCTTCAGGATAAAGCTGGGCCTCATAAAGACATCTACCCGTACGTGATCCAGGAACTTCGGCCAACATTAAACGAGCTCGGCATTTCTACACCTGAAGAGCTTGGACTTGATAAAGTGTAACCCAGTAAGTACATTTCTTTTGCTTTTCTTTTTTTTATCATTCAATTTTGTCCAAGTGACTTTAAGTTTTATTTTTTCTTCCCCAGGTCTAAAGATGGAGGACGTACCTGCACATAGAGCCCATGTATTGAAATGTTTGCGTCATCGAGCACGTTTGGATTAAATTTGGCCTTTTATTGGGTTCTATTGCTTGTAAAATATGGATAAATATACTGTCTTTGTGTTGTAAACATACTGGAATTTTATTCTTTGTTCGGTGAGTCTTCAAGAATCAGCTTAAGCAACACAAGTAGCTCTAGAGATCAGAGCATTACCAAAAGAGGCACACCGTCTAAATGCTTGTGAACATCTGACCACCAGGGAGCAGCTGTGTCACATGAATGTAAGGCTTCATTTTACTGTATTAAGTGCGTTACATCTGTTCATTTCAGGGAAATATATATTCGCGGGTTGAATAAAATTCATCAAAGATGTGATTGGTGTAGTGTAATTAATATTTTAGATCCAGAGACTTTTTTGAAAAATGTTTTCCAGGTCTGTATAAGCATGAAAATAAAATGGGAAACACATTTACCAGATTTTATTTCTCCTTTATAAAAGCGGCTTTTTACCCATACTTGTTTGTAAAAGCTGACTGTAAATGCACTAATTTGAGTTTCATTGTTCTCAGTAAATCTGCACTTTCAATCAGGACCTTGAAGTGAAGTATTGGCATTCTTATTAGAATAATGATTCAATCTTAAACTTTATTGCGGTTCAAAACAAACAATAATATGCTAGTCCTCTTAATTCACTGCTGAATAGGAAAGCGACCAAATATTTGTACAACCTACAGAAACTTAAACTCAGATTTGCTCTAAAACAGTTTTTAAATTTGCAACGAATAAAGATATTAGGCTTTTTTCCTGTCTTGGGTAAATACTCCTTATTCGGGTTGTGCGTTTTCTCGCGGTTCCCTTCACGTCCATGAATGGCCTGTTTGACTGCTCCACTCAGAGTTATGTTCGTATCCTGTAATCAATCAGGTCACATCAACGGCTTCTGCCTCGGGCTGTATTTATAGAATAGTAGGAGGAACTAAAACCACTTATTAACGGCCCAAAGAGTTATCACTTGGACTATAGCTCCACTCTGAATAGAAGCACTTTAAATCTTCACCACTAAAATATCCTTTAAGTTTGGTCATTTCTAAAAGTGTTCATACATGCGGAATGCTTTCATATTTTGTCATGGTATCTTTCACATTAGTATGTTTTGCTTGAGCAACTTAAAGTACACAAATATTCAGCTCCCTTTAGTCCGATAAAATAAAATCCAGTGCAACCAGCTGCCTGCAAAAGTCACCTAATTACTAAATAAAGCCCACCTGTGTGTAACCCATGGTCTTTTCTGGCTCTTAGAGAACAATCATGAAGACCAAAGAGCACAGCAGGCTGGTCAGAGATGAAGTTGTGGGGAAGTTTAAAGCTGGGTTGGGTTCAAAAAGAATTTCCAAAGCATTGTCCGTCTCTCGGAGCACCGTCCAGCCCATCTTCCAGAAATGGAAGAAGTAGGCACAACCGAAAACCTGCCAAGACAAGGCCGTCCACCTAAAGCTACAAGCCACAAAAGGAGAGCAACAACATTAAAAACTGCTAATAAGAGCCCTATGGTTACTCTGGAGGAGCTGCAGATGTCCACAACTCAGGTAAGTAAACATGTTTGACACAACTAGGCACCCACATCAGAAATAAAACCATAAGGCCGCCTCACAGTTGGAGAGGGCAAATGTCAAATATGATGGTGGAAGCAGTAAAGGTGTGGCTTCAGTCCCTAGTCAGAGTTGAATGATTGAACTAGACTCGGACCAAAGCTGGAAAGGTTAGCAACTGCAGGTTCGCCTTCCAGAAAGACAAGAGAACATGGATCTAAAGTGGCCTAGTCCAAGTCCAGATCAAAATTCAACTGATAGTCTGTAGGTGGTGAGACTTAAAAATCCACTCAAAAATGCAAATGTTTGTTTTAAATGTAAAAATAAAAGTACAAAAAACAAACAACGCCCATATTTATTTATTT
>JAVLVB010000013.1:936560-974619 GCA_032876305.1 Orestias chungarensis
CTATTATTTTTTTGTAAACTATGTTGAGACGACATGTGCTTTAAGTTGGTGCCATAAAAATAAACAGAATCTTGAATCGTTGGTATTTCCAATAACTGGCAGATTGATTTGTACGTTTTGAAGTGACTTCTTGTGTTTCTGTGCTTGTTTTCATCCACAGCCGAGCCTGTCTGAAGAGGAGAGGCCTGTCGGTGATCTGCAGCTGGAGGCGGTGATGGAGCAGCTGCAGAGGCAACAAGGAGCTAAGCTGGAGTTGAACATGGAAGAGAAACACCTTCTCCAAGGTCAGTTCCTCCTGGCGCAACAAGCCGCCTCGGCGAGAGCTTCCAGCTCCAGACCGTACTCCGTGCTGTACGGGGAGCCGGATACACCGATCCAACACGTCGCCCGACGTGCTCCGAGCGGTGCTCTGGACAGTGCGGCGGCGAAGCAGGCGAGCGAAGATTCAGACGGAGAAGAGAGAAAGATGTTAGAGCCTGAGGAAGAGGAGGAACTGGAGGATGAGGGGCAGGAGAGGAAAGCGAGGCTCCAAAATGTCTCACGCTTCCTGGCGTATTCGGCATCCCTGCCAGTCGCCGCGGACCAAACGTCTGAACCGTCGCCTTCAGCAGTGAAAGAGGAGCAGGAGGAGAAGAACCTCTCGCCTCCTGAGGATCAAACCAGCTTTGCGTCGTCCAATGGCGTTGCTGACTGGGCATACGAGGAGCTTTTCAAACAGGTACGCTGTGTTGGGTTTTAGCATCTGTGGCGTTTACAGTCTGTTGGCGCAGACTTCTGGTTCTCACAAGATAACGTCGTCATCTTGAAAGGAAAAACAAACGCCAATGTTTTTAGGTTTGTGTGTGTTCTTTGTCTCGTGTTATTAATTATTGACTTCCTCTGGCTGAGAGTCCGGCAGACTGCTGCTGTTCTGCCCCATAAAGAGGATGGAGCAGGACGCCCGAGCTTTGATAGTTTAATTACTGACCAGACTACAGACTCTCCGCTTTTCTTCACCTTGCGCCTCCACCAATTGAAAAAGGAAAACCAGACTCTCGATGCCACATGCTGGGTTCAGTTTAGTTCCCACTAAAAGCCAGAGATTTACTGAAATGTCCTCAGTTGTGTATTTTCAATTGAACCTGACCACAGGATTGTGTTAATTTATCAGTGTGATTGTGTTTGATATTAGAAAGAAAGCAGCAATCCAAAGCTACTGCTGCTGATAACAACTCCCAGATCTGACATCTTTTAAGAAACAAGGCTGTCTTTCTTTTTCCTTCCTTATAAAGACTTTCCTGATTGGCTCTTCTCTGCTGTTCCCCATGAAAAGGCCTCATGTCAATGTAACACATTATGATTAATGAGGCCAGCGGGTGGGAGGGACATCTGGGTTTGTGACACTCAGCATGAAAACAGCTACTTCTGTTTTCCCTGCTTTATTTTCAGTGGAGCAGAAGATTATCAAACGGTGCATGCACAAATTGTTCTCCTTTGGAGAGGATGCATGACCTTGTTTTCCTGAGTTTAATTTCCCCCAAATGTATTTAAAAGAAGCATTTTAATCCCTAGAATCCAAGTATGTAATTGCTGGTGATGCACCAATTCCCCACCTCTCGCCCTGTGAACGCTGCACAGATGCAATCATGCATAGTTGGTGATTATTTCTGAGAATGTGAGCTACTGTCTCTACAAAGGCAGAAGGCGACACAGTTTCAATTAAAAAAAACTCAAACATAAATGGACAGTTCAGACTTAAGAGACCAGATAATGAAATTAACTCAGAGCTTGACTGTAGTTCTCTTTAATCTATAGTATGAAAATAAACCTTCTGACCGTCACCCAGTGGTGACAAATTTACTGTAGTAAAAATCAATAAATAAACGTTTTGCACTACTCCATATATTGAAGACGAGTTTCAAAAGCTTACTTGTTAATCGGTGGTTCGTCTGTTCTTTTATGTCCTCTTCTCTGCAACAATGCTTTCAGCTTGTGGTTTGTCTGAGTTATTAAAGGAATAATCTTTGAAATAGTTTTTCGTCATAATTGATGAATTCCCAGTAATGAAAATGTTCATCCAAGATTACAGAACAGAAAGTGACCATATAGACGACTTTGACTTGCTGGAGTGGATTAAAGGTCCAACTATGAATCAAATTGCATTAAGTTGGGTTTACTTTTCCTAAACTTCCTGTGGAAGTGGTGAATTATTTTTATTAGTTTTAAATCAAGAGGTTATTGAATTAACATTGGAGATTTCTTTTGTTTGCATTATTATTTCCCTTCAGCAGCATTCAATACCCTCATAGGAGGTCAGTTGAAATATTGATGTTTATGCATTTACCAGACTCTTTTATCCAAAGTTACTTATAAAGTAGAAAGACTTATTATCAATCTGACCGTAAACTACATAGAGAAAAATCCTAAATCAAAGTCAGTGGTGAGAGTGAAGAGATAGAGGGAAATACAGAGAGAGTAGTAGAGGGGGTATAGAGGTCTGGGTAAGAGTTAGGATAGGAGATGCTCTATGAAGAGGTGGGTTTCCAAGAGTTTCTAGAAGACAGACAGGGACGCTGCTGTTCTTGTGGGTCTTGGTAGGTCATTCCACCATCTTGGAACAACTCAAGAAAACAGTCTGGATCGTCTTAAGCGTGGTGTAGGCACTGATAAACGACAATCCACTGACCAAAGCGACCGAGCTGTGACATAAACCTTTGGTAGAGTATTCAAGTAGATGGGAGCCGTACCCTTAAGCACTTTGTAGGCTAGCATCAGGGACTTGGATTTGATTTGGACAGCCAGGGGTGCTCAGTGAAATCTAACATATATTTTATGAAATTGTTTTCTGGCCTACATACTGAATGCTAGCAGGGCTCCTGGTCCAGCATGTTTGAAAGCTCTGTGAACAAATAAGCAAAGGTTCCTTGTTGATCTGCCGGATGTGTCAGTTAGTCATCAATAAAAGGAGGAATGGTTTTTATTTTGCTAGGATATTGAAAAGAACATTTGTGTTTTGTTTTCTTTTTCTTCATTAGAAATTCCAAGGTGAGGCTTTTAGCAGAGTCAACAACTTTGCAACCATAGGAACGCAGTGTTTGTCTAGGGGAGAAGGCGTGCTGAGAAGCCAGTGTTAGTCCTGAAATCATTTTAAAAAATTGTCTTTTCATGAGAGTTACTTAAACTTGTTGGCTTGTGGAGAAATCTACATGGGAATCAGAGGACTAACGAAGAAGAGTTGATAAGTATTTCACCCAAAACAGTTGAGTATTAATAAAAACGTTAGGGTAATAAAGTTAGCTCAAATGCTTAAAGTAGATGGCTTCTGGTAACGTATTAATAAAATGTTCGGCTAAATGATTACCTGGCTTAAATGGTTGATGGAGTCCAAATGGTTTTGGAGACACTATAGTAGAAGTAATTATTAAATAAGGAAAATATCCAACCTTCACCTCTTCATGTAGCAACATTCCTATCAGTGTGTGCAATAATTATGTTGTAGGATTGTTTGACTTACATTGTTGGCTATTACAGCTTAGTTTTATTTTTAAAGTTACCTTTAGGACAGATTCGTACAACTGCAAAAGCTCATATTGGATACAAATGGGATTAAATGCTGAATATTATCACCATCGCAATATATTCTAATGTTACGCAGTCCTGGTCTGAATAAGGTTTTAGCTGCAAGTGGGCACAGCCGAGTTTTAAATGGAAATTAAGCTTGAATGGAAACAAGATACTTTAAAAAAAGGAAATTAACCACATATGATTGATTTTCAACACAAACGGCTTTGCTACGGCTGCTGATATCCTCAGGATGTAGCTAGCACCATAAATCGACCCACAGAAAAAAGGTGAATAGACTTAGATTCTTTTCCTTGCTTTTGTGAGCTTAGTTACCAGGCAAGACAATTACCATCTCCTGCTTGTTTCCCAGTTAGGTTTTCTTTTGAAAAACACACTTTACAACTTGATAGATGGTTTGTTTTTGACCAAATGTTTGCTAACTGTGGGGAGACCAGCCATGCCTGGAGTCTGGGGGGAAATTAACTCTAAAAGGAATGTGGCTGAGAATACTGGGAAAACCAGTGACACTTCTGGGCTTATCTCGGTGATGCAGCTGCTAATTTTCTGCCTGTATTGTCAGTTTGAATTGTTTTTACTACAAACTCATGCGCTAACTGATTAATGGTTCCCAGGCTGAAAAATTCTGGTTATTAGCCTCAAATGAGATCTTGTTGTCACATTAAACATTAAGCGAGACTGAATATTTCTGTACCGCACGCAAAGATATAATTGCAAAGAGCCTTTGAGAAAAGTCTAATGTTGTGAATGATGACAAAGACAATCTTTTAGAGGATTTAATTATTCCAAATACAAAACATATTTTGTTGTCAGGAACACAAAAGCTTGTTTTAATCTACAACATGATGATCTAAACACAGGGATCACTTGTATGACACCGACATGCGTTCCTCCTACACTAACAAATCAGCAGTAAAGCAATGAAACCGAGGATTTGTGATTGGAAAGCCTAATAGAAACTAATGCGATGTCAAAAGCGTACATTCTTGTCGGCTTTCCGTTTTAATGCTTGCATCATAATAAAGCTTTCAGAGCACTTCAGATAGAAAATGAGCTCTCAGCAGGCTTTTCTGCACAGCTGCACTCACATTGCCCTCACATATTTAACCTTTAATGTCTTGCTGGTTGCTTGGAGGGGTGGTGATTGAGAAATAACACACGTCACTTTTAGCTTTCCTAAGAGTTTGATTCGTTTAATCTCTCTCTGTGCTTTGTTCATTAGAGGCCGGACTTTTTTTTTTTAGCATTAATTCAGCTAAATTATGTGGTTTCCTGCAGTTTAAGCACAATAATCTTAATAGAAAAGTTCATCTTAATCTCCGTAATGACCAGTATGCCATACAGTCCTAATACCTGTTAAATACCTAAGACAGTTAAAGACATAACACATTACATACATACACCTTCTGTGTTTTTGCTTAATTCTCACATCAGACAAAACAAAAAAGTCGTTTTGGGCTTTCTAATCAGGGCCTGTGTGGAGAATATGAGTTTTAAACTAGCAGCTCCTAGACCAAAGTATTGTTTGAGACATTTTACAAGTAGAACCTGTGTGGAAAACTGACGTAAACCAACTAAACAATCTAAAAAAAAAAGAAAGTAAGACGGAAACATTGACAGCTATCGGCGTGAAAAAGGTTAAATAAGGAATTTCTGAGGCATTGGGACTAAAATTAAATTTATCAACAAATAAAGACGACATGGAACGCTGATAAAATTTCTTGGAAAAAGCCAGACCGCTGAAATGTCTCCAAAAGAACTAATTTGTCTCAGTTTAAGGTCAGTCTTTATGATTCAACAATAACAAGGACTGGACAAAAACGGCATTCAAGAGAGCTCAAAGTGGAAAAGTACTACTAACTAAAACACAAGGACCCGTCATGTGTTTACCAAAAAACACCTTGACGGCACCCAAGACTTTAAGGAAATATTATGTGGACTGATGAAACAAGGTTGGAAAATTTTAGAAGGTGTGAAACTGGTTCAGCAGAAAAAGGGACCAGTGTGTCAGAATGGTGCTGCCATACTACTTACAGTAGACTTGCTGTAATTTACATGAGCAAACCTTTTACTCTTTAGCAGAACATTGTAATGGAGAACTCCTATCAGATTGTGAATTTAAAATCCATCATATGTGGTCATGCGTTGGGTCACTAATACAAAGTACTTTGACTTAAAATAAGAAATACAAAAATGAGGGTTTCGAAGTTACCTCTTCAAAGTCAAGGAGCGTCTCTGACGTGACGCTTAACAGGCTGTTAATGCTTGAAAACCGTTTTGTTGAGCTGAATTAAATTGATTCTGGAAAGATGGACCAACGGCCCCCCACAGGGATGTCATTGTCAGTTATTACAAAAGCTTAATGGCACCCAGTGTGGCACAGCCAGTTACTTTTCACATCAGTCCACTTTAGTTTGGACACCTGTTTTTCCACAAGCAGCAGCTGTATGAAAACCAACTGCTCATTGGTCACAATTAAAACTCTTCAGAAGTTGGTGTCATAGTTGATTTAGGGAGGCTAAATCCCATTATTTGATTCTCTTCTGTCTCGCCCTTTATTTTGTATAGAAATGCCTAAAAAAAACAAACTTTTGCATCTCTGATATAGACCACATATTTCCAAACCAATGGTAACAACACAGATTGATATAACCCCCGTATGTGAGACTTATATGTTATTTAGCATTCTATAAGAACCAGAATGAATAAATGGAGCTGTTGGCAGAGATGATCGGATCCGGTTGGACGTGCCTTCCAGGTTTCTCTTCAGATTTTTCTTCATAGAGCTGGTGCAGATCTTTGGGTACAGACATAAATTTAAGCACCTTGAAATGATTAAATGGACTTTTAAGATTATGTGTAAACTGGTTTAAACATGCTTTCTATGGAGTTCTCTCCACTCTGGCTTTGTTTTTTGTTTTTGAGATGCATTGCAATGTGATATCTTATAGAGACCACACCCACCCAACTGAATTTGGTGGTATTCCTTTTAAGAGCTTATTGTGAGAAACTGGTGACATTTGGTAGATGTCTGAATATTTAGTGGCAACGCCAATAAAAGGAAAGAAATTACCGCGATTATTTGCTTTGATCACAGTTTTAATGAGGTGTAATTATTACTTGTAGGCTAACAGAATTTTTTTGAATTACTAACAAAAAGCCTAGTCTGGACTGAAATCTCTGAACTGTCATAGGATACAGTAGATGTTACACTGAAATGTTTTTATGATGCATAAAGTTCAGACAAAGATAAATCCTTTTTAAGAAGTTTTTTCAGTTGTGATGTGACCTATAACATGCATAACTCAGTTTATTAGAGGGAAATTCAAAGCTAAAGTTACATATTTACATATTTCTCTGCAGAGTAAAGTCTCCTCAAATCCAAAACTTGTGTAAGTTAATAATCCAAACCTGTTCTGTTTGCCCTGAGGCTGTTACTCCTTTATTACCTCAGATCACAACTGTTACTAAGACTGGATTCCCAGACCAGGTCACAGGTTTATGTCGAGTCTTTTTGGTACCAGAGTGTGTCTTTAGTTGGATTCTCAAACTCAAGTTACCATGTCTTACTGTTGAAACCTTCTTATTGTTTCGCTTCAGCTTAGTCGGGCTGCCGGACCCATTTAGTAAAAACACTCTGAATCTGTCAGATTTAGCAGGCATCTCCTGTGAACAGCCCTGTTTAGGTCACACAGAATCAGATTCATGTCAACACGTCGACTGTGTTTTGGTGAATCTACAGTTTTGTTGATTTTACGTGTTGATTTGAGATGTTATGTTAGAAATTAAAGTTCCTCTTTATTTTCAGCTTGCAGGTGTTTATAATTCCTCCCATATGGTCTAAAATGCTTATTTTCCAGTGAAACAGAAACGCCTCTAAAGCATGACGCTGATGCCAACAAACCTCTCTGGGGTTTAATGTTTGTGTTGTGGGCGCTCTTGTTTTGGTGCCAAACATTGCTTTAGCAATTATGACCAAAACGTTCCACCTTGATTCTTAGCAGACCATGGCATACTTTGGGACTTGACGGATGTTTTAAAGTGGGCTTAGATGATTTCTTCATTTAAAAATAAAATGATAAATAACATCCTACCTTCTAGCTTAGACCAGAGATGTCGCCTCTAGTTTCTCTAGGCTGGTGTCCTGCAGTTCTTATATTAGTCTCTACCAAACTGAATCAAATTGTCGTCACTCTCTAATACTTGGCTACATGCTAATAATGTTTCATCCTTTGATTTGTGTTTGCTGGATCAGTATTAAATCTAGTAGTTGCGAGTAACTGGCCCCATGAAGAATACAACAGATTCTGTGACGTGTGAACCACCCAGCTGGCACCTTCTGCCTTACTCCTATTTTGTTTCAGATTTTGTTTTTCATTACGCTTCTCAACGTTGGGGGCGATTTATCTAGGTTAATTTATCCAGATAAATCGCACCATCAGAACAGATCACATTCGAATGTTGTTGGATGAAATTCGTTTGTAGGCGAATCATCACAGTGCGAACACGCAAAAAAAAAAATGTCCCAACCGAGCAGCACCAGTGAGGAGGTTCAAATTTTTCAACATAAAGAATTTAGTATAAAATAACCTTTTAAAATATTTAGATGCCGGGGGGTTGGGGAGTGCACCATAGGCCCATGTGGCCTGCTTTAAGTTTTTGTCCTTAATAGCATTTTTTAGCTTTTTACTTTTATACTTTAAGCACTTTTGAAACCCCTACTTTTACACTTTTACTTTAGCAAAAAACTTGAGTTGATACTTCAACTTCTACATAAGTATTTTTAAACCCTAATGTCTATACTTCTACTTGAGTAATGCATGTGAATACATTTGACACCCCTGTTTAGATCTAATGTCTTGGAGATTCCACTGTAATATTTGCATGACAAGGAAATCCTTGTCATGCATTTTACTTTAAAGATGCATCTCAGGAGTCAATTGTCACAAACAGAAAGTGTGAAAAAGCAGAATGCTATTTGGGATTATGTAGGGCTACTTTAAATGATGGCAATTGTGTACTAACTCCTATATAACATTAGTTTGAATGTGGTGGTTAATAAGCAAACATAGGTTTGCATGACTGAGACATTGTGTGTCTAACCAGATCTCATCTTTTGTACCTTAGACTTCCAGCGTTGGAGGAAAAAAAATCTCTTGATATTATCTCCGTTTTTCTGTGTTAGCAATTAACTTTTGTTGGGAGTTTGAGAGCAAAAAAGGCTGGTTGTAATGTCAGGATCCTGGCCGTCTGGGTTTGCAGCAGCAGTTTTGTTTTCTGTAAGGGCAGCACTCTGTTTGCATTTAAGGGGTTTTTTTGCATTCATAAATTGAGGAAGCTTAACCATTTATGGCTTGCTGCAGGTTTTAACTTTGTTTTTATGGTGAAGTAAATACTGGAAAATACTAGAATAATCTTTTTAATGATGATTTGAGCTAAAGAATCTAAAGGTTGACGTGCAAAGAAGAAATCCGCTCAAGCTTCCCTTCTTAATGTTTAAGCATTACTGAACTCTGCTAGAGGGTTTTTTGCTGAACAGAAGTAAAAAAAAAAAAAAAGTAACTTTGACTCCATTGCTGAAGATTTATTTGAGACATATAAATGTAGTTGGTGGTGGGTTATCCTGCGTGCTAGCAAGGTCTCATCGTACAGTCGGCTGTTCCAGTGAAGGAGATGGGATTGGGCACCTATAAATAAAAGCACAAGTTTTGCTCACTTATAAGTCATCTCTGAAAAAGATGGACTATTTGATGTGAGAATGCCTCGATTAACTCTGCTTTCAGAAGAAATTAGAATCAAAGACCTGCACGAAGAAAGGAAGGGCTACAAGAGGATTTCTAAAGAGCTGGGTGTCCATTAGTCCACAGTCAGAAAAGCTCAGGACAGTTGCAACTCTGTCCAGGAGTGGGCGTTCTGGAAAGAACAGAAAAGAAACGGATTAGATGGACAAACTCTTGAATGCACTTAGGATTCTTTTAAATGTGCACATCTGAATAGTCCGCACTCAAATTCAAGGAAAAAAAGCATTTTATAATGAAGAGGAAATGTTTGTTTACTACGTTGTTTCTCCAGCTTTAAAGAAATTAGCAGAAAAGTCTGAGTTGTGTTACAAAAATGAATAATATCCCAGTTTGTAATGTATTAAACTTTTGGTTTTCTTGCTGCTTTGCAATAAGTAAAATTCCTACCATATAGGTAATAAGATGAAGTTTGTGTCTGCAGAGAGGAAGCGGCATATGGACAGAGGAATCTGATGGAGCAAAAGCGAGAGGAGAGCCGTCTAGAGACTTTGCCAAGGTAAAAAGAGTAAAAGATTTAAAAAAATGCTAAACAAAGCAAACGAAACCTGTTTTAACAGTTTGTTGTGTTTTTACTGCAGCTCTATGTACTGGATAACGATCCCCTACGGAAAGAGTTTCTTGATGAACTTTTCGTCTTTATGCAGAAAAGAGGTAATTTTCGTAATTCTTTTATGAAGCATTTATTCTTAACAAATGTGTTTATGCTGATAATATATATATATATATATATATATTTTTTTTTTTTCAAGGTCGTTCTGATATCCCTTTAATAATTTTCTTACGTTACAACCATAAACTTCAATGTGTTGTATTACAAAATGTATCTAAACGACCAACAAATACCAGTCAATACAAGTGAATTTGAAGAATTAATCAGTGGTTTTCATTTATTAATTAATTAATTTAATATGTCGTTGTTAAAAACATGATATAATTTTATATTTAGCTCCCTGTATTAAAACTCCTTAAAACCGTAGTTTTGTTACATTTATAGCACTTAGACATATTTACCCAACCTCCTGCTGGGCAGATTTAAAAACTATATTTATTCTGCAAAGTTTTAGCACAAATTCTCAATAGCATTTATGTCTGGGCTTTCACTAACCCATTCTTGCACATCAATATGCTTTAATCTAATGTAAAACATGTCAAATGCTGAATAATTGCATGGCAACCTTTACAGATTTTATTTGTAAAAAAAAGTTTGATAACTATGTTATGTTTTCAGTCCCCTCTAGTGGACTCTGCACCACTTATTGTTGTTCTGTGTTATACACAATATATAAAAGATTTAAAAAAACAATAAAATGTATTTGGATTTCTGATTTTCTGACTAAAACATTCAATTTGTATGAATACTTGTGCAAAAATATTTTTTTTTTAAATGCAGAAACTCCTTTAGACCCGTTGTTAGTGTCATGTCTGTCTGTCCCAGGCTTGTGTTCAGTTCAAAACTACATTGTCCTCCACTTCCTTAGCTTTGCACCAAACCCAGGATCGGAGGAGTTATCCTCTCAGCAAACCTGTTTGGCTCTTCAACCCCCTACAGTCAAATAAAAGCGGCAACAAAGCTACAGCTCCCTGCCCCCATCAATCCTAAATGAGCTTTATTGGCTAAGTCAATCCCCCTGATTATAAAAGATCAACCTCATTACCCAACACTGACCTGGGGCCCAGGTGTTTAAATCCAAAATTGTTCTGGTCCCCCCTTTTATACTCTTCTGTTAATAGTCTGAACAGATCAATAATGGTTAATTTTAACTACTTCAGAAAACAAAAACCTCTGTGACTTTCCTCACATTCATTGCCTTCTGTATGCAGGAACTCCTGTGAACCGCATACCCATCATGGCCAAACAGGTGTTGGACCTCTACAGGCTTTATAAGCTCGTGACAGAGAAGGGAGGACTGGTGGAAGTTATTAACAAGAAGATATGGAGGGAAATCACCAAAGGTCTCAATCTGCCCACCTCCATCACAAGCGCAGCCTTCACCCTCCGCACTCAGTATGTTGTTTTTATTTTACTTTTTTAACAGAAAAATCCTAAAGAGGTTTTGATATTGAAGAATATCTGGAACACATAATTAGATGGTTGAGGAATTTGAAGCTCTATGCAAGTGCGTTTTGTTAACACCTTTAACAGGTTGTAGCCTCTACCTCATGAATTTTCCATAATTCAATAAATACATTGACAAAAAAACAGTGTGTTGTGCATGGATGCGGCCCCGGAGGTTCCAAGTTCAAATCCCGTTCCTTTCTGGGTATAATCAGGGGGGTTGTGTCAGGAAAGGCATTCTGGGTGAAACAACTGTCATGCAGCCGTGGAGTGGGGGAAGGCTGCTACTCTGGAAACCCCATGGAGAAAGGTCATAGTTTCAGTGGATGGCTTAAGAACTGTGGAAGACTAGAAAGAGAGAAAGGTTAGAATAAAGAGAATAACTACAACTATTCTTGTTTTTTCTGTTTATCTTGGTGCTTTTCATTTCATCATTTGTTTGGGGTTTATTTTGTGAAAGTCATAAAAAAATGTTTTCAATGATTGCATTTTTATAGATGCAACAATTTATAAATGTTTTCAAAAGAAGCTCCATGTTTGGTTAGGCTGATCATATTAGTCTCAGAATAAACTGCTGGAAACTTTTGTATTCTTTTTGCTCATGACGCCATTTCAATAACAGTGAAGTCAAGTAACTGTTAGTTGTACTGTAAATGCTGCATAAATCAATAATAACTTCTTTTTATATTGAACGTAACATCATAGCTGTATCTGATGTCTTGAATGTAGGTTCTGTCTCTTTAGGAAGGTCCTACCTTTTCCTACAATCCCACTTTGCACCTCATCACAGCCCTGCTTCTCCATGTCGTCTGTTGATGCCATGCACAACAATTTTGTCGTATCTCAGCACGGTGTTGCACTGTTCTAGCAGGTGCTATCTAATTGCTAATTGCTCCTGCCACTGCTCTAGTAGAGCAATATGGGGGAGGGTTCCTCTGCAGCAGACTAAATCTCAATAAACAGACGACTCATTGTAGGAGTGGGCGTCTACGGATGGCCTAGATATTTTGGTCTTTACTAGCTTTGCACATCAAGAGACTAAAACCTCTTCAGATTTCTGTTCTAAGAAATGGCTGAAGCTCAGTCTGAGATCTAAACATTTATTCCATCCTTTGGTTTTAGCATAGATTCATAACCTGGCTGGGGTCGGGACATTAGTGGTGCCATACTTCCACATGAAAATGTTTGGATCTAAAGCCTTTCGTTTTCTCTTAAGCCGTGTGTTTAGGGCCTTTGTTGTTCTGCTTAAGGCCTCAAACCCATGGTGGCAGCCACAAACACGTTTTCATCTAGAATACCTCTGTATTTGGTTCCATCCAACCACCAACAAGCCTAATGAACATCTCTGCTAAGGAAAAGCATCCTCACAGCATGATGAATCCACCACAATTTCTTTAATTACGATTCTTTACAGTAGTTGTTTTGCTCTTTTTTTGCTAAGTTCCTTGGGAAATGTTTCCCTGCAGGTATATGAAGTACCTGTACCCGTTTGAGTGTGAGAAGAAAGGTCTGAGCTCTGCGGGTGAGCTGCAGGCAGCGATCGACGGTAACCGTAGGGAGGGACGTCGTTCAACCTACGGCAGCAGCGTTTACCGCTACTCGCCTTCCCAGACCTCTGTTCCACATTCCCTCCTGTCCTCACCTACGATGCACACAACTCCGATCAGTCACAATGGCATCAACCTGTCGGCCAGTCCGAACCTAAAAAGAAGTACGAGTAAGTCAGACGATAACAACTAACAGCATTCTGGTTAAAATATTATGTCTGATACAAAACAGAGGATATAATACTGGGTTGCGTTTTTTTTGTTTTTTTTTAAAACCTTTATTTAAATTCTGGAAATATTCCGCTTTTTTACCAGATGAGAACTCCACACCTGTAATATCCAGGCTGCCCATGGCGTTGGGACACCACCATCATCCACATCAGCTCGCACAACCCGCCACGTTGGAGCATCTCAGGGAGCGGCTGGATCGAGCGGTTGGCGCGCCGGTCGATGTTCCGGAGATGAAGATGATGCGGCTTGTGGAGGAGCAGCAGCGCCTCATGCAGCAGGCCCTGCAGCAGAACCTGCTGGCGATGGCGTCCCACCTCAACCCCACGAGCCTCAAACTCAACAACGGGCTGGGTGGGTCATTTATAGTTATGGTTGCTCATTATAACTGTTTTATTATCATTATATTTTAACAGCCTTCTTTTTGGTTCTCAGAAAAGAAAAATGATTTGTCCCTGAGCATCTCTACCAATGGACCAGCGAGCATCAGTGCATCTGTGGAGGTCAACGGTACCGTTTACTCAGGTCAGATATGAAACATGCAGCGTCTTGGTAAAGCATTCATGCAGTTTATGTTCATGTCACAGCCACATAATTCAATCTGATGCAACCACAGAAAGAGTCAGAAAAATTTGAGAAAAGAAATCCACTGGTGTCCACGTCTGTGTGACTGAATCTCAGTACAAATACAGCTGAACACGGCAGAAAGATCAGTGACGCTGTAGTGAAGCTTGAAGTGAGGTTAGAGAATAAAACAAAGTAAGGTTTGAACATCTCTAAACACTCGTTATTATATCATCCAGACATGATGGCTAGATGGAGCAGCTGTAAGCCAATGGTATGTTAAGGGTTGTTGTCCTGCTAGTTTAGGGGTCAAGAGACACGATTGGTTCTTTTGAGCCTCCGGAACTACTTTAATTAAAAATGATGTCGAGCGTAATAATATTTTTAAGTATTGTGATATTGACAAGTTCATTGGTAGTTTCTTGGTTTCTTCATGAGCCACTAACAGTAATATATTTTTAGATCACTTGCTTCCAGATAATCATCCCAAGATGGCATCCTTTTTCAAAAGTTTTATGTTTTTCTTTATTTTTCAAAAAGTAAAAATTATACAAATAGTTAAATTGTGGTCATTTTAAACGTATATATCTTTATATTAAATATGTATGTTTTTCTAAAAGGCCTTTCTTAAATTTGTCTCTAAAAATACTTTTATTTAGCTGGACTGAAGGTTTCAGACCCCTCTGCTAGGAGGTGAACCTTCGCCCCTGTCTTTAACCTTTAACCGGACAAATTGTGTTCTAGTATTTCCTATTATTTAGCTCTCTATCTCCCGATCAACACTCGCCAGTTTCAGTCTCTGCAGAAGAAAAGCGTGCTGACAGCGTCAACATCCACTTGGCTTCATGTTGCAGTCTACAATATTAAAATCTCATTGGACCAGATCACCTTCCTCTGTGTGCAGATACTCATACCAATGTTTATTCTATAATATAGACGTGTTATGACTTCAAGTCTCTTTTTAAAAACTGCTAGATTTGTTGCTTTGTCAGGATGATTCATCTAAGTTAAGGATCTCTGCAGCTTATTTGTTTTATTTGTTAGTTTGAGGATGCCCAACAGCTGTATTAGAGAAAAGGCTGTTCTTCCTGAGGCAATTTATACAATACACAATTTATTACAGAACATTTGACAGTTACAACACAAAGTCTTTAGTGTTTCTAAAGTAGTAAACTTAGAATAAACATTAGAATAAAAATAAGCGTTAGAGGGGAAAAAAGGCTAATACATGTTCCAAGTGTCCCAGGTCTTAAAAGTTGATTAATTTAATTAGATTTTGCAAAATTGATTTCTTATGATTCATCTTGAAGGTAATGTGATCACTTGTACTTGTTAATTCCTCAGACAGAATATTCCAGCATGTAATGGCTCTGTTTTTTTTCATTGCATTGGTTCTTTGCAAAAGTAGAATAAAATTAGTTCTAGTATTACAGGTGGGGAGTCGCTCTAAGAACAAGACAAAATACTTGTTTTGGGTCCAGATTTTTGGCAGAAACAGAATAAGACTACATGCTTGTCTGTCCTTAACCTTCATCCATCTCAGTGTTTAATACATTATGTTAGTGTTTGCTCCGTAGGGGCAGCTGAGAACTAGCCTTGCAGCCCTATTTTGAATCACCTGAAGTCTGGAAAGGTCTTTTTTAGAGTCACCAGTCCAGACGGCTGGACAGTAATCCAAGCAACACAATACTAAAGATTGGATTACAAGTGTTTTGGTTTCTGTGGAGATATGAGAATTATGTCTAACAAAGAAAATACTTTAACTCATTTTAGACGCAATCTTATTCACGTGTGTGGCTCACTCTGAGCCTTTAGGCTGCTCCTCTAGTTAAAGCTCTCTGGCCAGTGTAGGACATATTTTGGTAAGTTTACAGTTGTGCTATGCTGGTTCTGATGAGTAGATCCTTGTGTGATGTTAAAACCTTTATCTGTTATTTTAATGTTCTAACCCTGCCTTAAAGCTCCACTTTCTGCCTGACTTGTCTGATGTGTTTCATGTTCGTTATGATGCTGCTGATTCATTAATTATCTCTAACGATCATCTTCAGTCTTCTCGGCGCAACTATTCTAAACTACATGTGGATTAAACTTTAAACAGATAATACTGTTTAGTAAGTGGAAGACTTTAGAGGGCAGTTGTTTGTGCAAGATTTTATTTAATTGTATTAGAAAAATTGGGGCAAAATTGTAGGCCAACAAATGTAAAATTGTATTATTTTTCTTCCTTTATGTTGTTTTGTCCATGGCAAAAAAAAAATCTCAATAAAATGTGTTTTTGGTTGTAATGTAAGAAAACAGAACTGTATCCATTTTTAAGGTTTTATGATATTGTTTGTAGATGTTAACATTATGTTGTGCTATTTTACATGATTATCACTTTTTAAAAGCCCATCTAGGGACAAGTGCTGCGAATTAGCTGTTGCTATGATGCAAACATGGGACTGCTGTTTCTTTCAGTTTATCTATGTCAATATGTGTGACTGTCCCTATCAAATAAACGTAAAAAAAAAAAAAAAGAGGAAATTGTGGGAATGCACCGATATGGAGATTTAGACCGATAGAAAGATCCAGTAACCCAATATTTACCCACATTATAATTACTTACTTATCCTTTCAACACCTTGAAAGAAATGTGACACGACCCTGACATGCGTTTCTACTTTAGTTCCTCCCAGTGTCTTTATCGCTCTCGCATGACCAATAAAATACCACGTGACCACGTCTGGAGAGAATCCAGCACAGAAAGCAACCAGATGGAAATATTGGTTGTTAATATCGGCCCAGTTTTTCTTTACAGACCAATATGGATGTAAATGCTAATATATTGTGCATTCTTAGAGAACAGTAGCCAGAGGGGTGGGACTACTTTTACCTTTCAGTGTAAACTGTTTTTCAGGACTGATGTATTGAACAGCTTTATCGGTTCTTACAGTCTGGTGTCATTTCTGTGCCACAGGAACCCTGATGGCGCAGAAATCTGCCGCTCCCGTCTCGTCGCAGACCATTCCTCCGGCAGGAACGAGCGGTTTCAGCCTCCTCTCCTCCTCTCACAGTCCATCCTTTTCACCTTCCGCCTCCTCTAAGGGACCAAATTGAAAGTTTTAAATATCTGTGTGTAGTAGCTTCACCTGATATGCCTATAGGATCTAAAAAAAAAAAACGAAACAAAAAAGTGGGAACTTCAGGGAAAATGTATCTGTCAAGCGCAGAAGTCTTTTTTTTTTCTCAATCACTTTAATTCCTTTATGTATTTAAACCAACAGTCTAAATTCACATAACTATAGATTCAGATTAGTTTACTATCGTACCTGTTTGAGTTTATCTTGTTTTTTCTAAAATAAATCTTGACATGGATTGTGTTGAAGCGTCAAGAATACAGAGAACATCTTTGATGGACACCTTTGTGTTTCAGTTAAAATATTGATAATGATTCACAGATGAATGTAGTTGCTGAGGTGCAGCTAACAGAGACCATTAAGCCTTTTTCATCCTCGCCTGGTAATTATTCAGGTTAACTTGACTGAAACTTGATACTTTTCATCAAAGATTTCAGGGAATATGCATGAAAACAACGTTTTCAGAGATATAAGTGTAGAGTGAATGGAGTCTGTCATGTTGAGGTCTGGTTCCTTTTTTTTTATTTAATCATTTAGGTTTGAACATTTATTTTCTGCTGGCTGTGAAAGTCAGCAGGAAAAAAGCAGGGAAGTATCTTTAATTATGAAGTGGTGCAACATATACCTCAGCGGTCTTCCCACGTCCATAAAGGTTCTCAGACTTGTTCTTTACCTGCTTACATATTGCTGTGTTTGTATAAAAGCAGAGAATGTATGGTTAATGGCCTCCTGTTTCAACAGGTGAACACTGACATATTGCTACCTCATTCTGCTAAAATATGCAATGCTGCATGCAGCGCGTGTTCGATTAGCCACAAGCTAATGAATAATCTGGATGTGGACAATCAAATGGCTGTCACTGTGACATTGGTATGTACCTCTGTACTGGTCATGAGTTTCATTGCTTGTTTTTGGGATGTGAAGCCATGACAAATAAAACAGTGAAGATTGCATGTTTATTTATTTTTTTATATTTCAATGAAGAACCAAATGATTTGTTTGTCCATGTTACCCTGTGATCAACTGACGGATGTCCAGGATGTACCCCACCCCTAAAAACTGCTAGAGATACCATTAATCCACAAACCTGTAAGGACAAGCATTTTGTTGTTTTAATGACCAACAAGACGTCGCCTGATGAAGTAAATTTATAAAGAATTGTCGTTTAAAGGTGAGTTTAACCGGACTTGCTCTCATCACTTCTATAGTTATCCTTGAATGCACCGAGCCAATCTTGGAGATGGATTTCTTTTTGACCCTGCTTAGATGAAGCAGATGTATGACATGTATTTGGGTGGCGGATATCCTCACGTTTCTCTGTTTAAAAAAATCAGTCCAATTCATATTCATCCAAGTATTTAGAATATATGATTAAAAAAAATAAAAAAATTTATAATACGTTTTGTACAAAATTCATGTGCATGCAGTGTACTTCGGTAAGAATCAAAAATCGGGTTATTTATAGAGCACCAATTTATGACGGATGTCGTCTCAAAGCGCATGGAAAATCAATTAAAATCAAAGATACATCATAAACAAATCAGTTTGAAAAAGTTTCCAATCTAAGGAACCCCAGCAGATTCAGTCATTGACTTGCAGCATTCACTCCTCTGGAATCAGCAGACAGAAACAATGGCTTGTGTTGTCGATGACTTTACAGCAATCCCTCATACTGAGCATGCATGTAGCGACAGTGGAGAGGAAAAACTCCCCTTTAACAGGAAGAAACCTCCAGCAGAACCAGGCTCTGTACAAGCAGCCATCTGCCACGACCGACTGGAGGTTTGAAGTGACAGAAAACTAAATTAGAAGCACAGGATACTGAAATAAAAGTTTATAGCAGCAGTTGTAGAACGTCACTGGAAGCATCTCAGCCATGTTCTCCTCCAAGAAGCTGTCTCAGCTAACAGAACCAGACCAGGTGTGGCTACTATGGAGAGAAGAACACTGAGAGAAAACAAAAGGTTAACAAGGTTGAAATAACGGTAACTAAGTAGATTGGGCAAAGGAAGAAAGTAGCAGAGAGAGATAATCATTCAAACTACATTACATACAATCCAAGTCAATACAGATAAGGAGTCGTTATAGTTGCAAATTTGTAAAATAATACCAGGTTAAGAAGGTACAGAAAACCGCATCAGGTCTTTGCCGACTTGATCTTTAAATCATTTGAAGCTTGTGCAGAATAATAATTAATTTTAATTCTCAGAACGTTGAATGTCACTGTTCTTTGTTCTTCTAATGGATTTTGACATACATTCAATACCAATGGGCCTGACTGAATAACTTTAAAAAATGAGTTTAATTTGGTTTATTAATTATTTTTATTCAGAGCCAATTTTGTTGTTTTGTTCCTGATGGGACCAGAAAGGTCTGATTTAATTTCAGTCACGTCAGTCATTTTTGTATACCGACCAGTTGAAACTGATGGACATTTTTCCCCTTATTGAAATATGTAAAGTTTTTATTTTCAATAGCTTAGCGCAGACATAGAATAGAATCTTTTTATATCTTCTCTATTTTCATGTTAT
Source organism: Orestias chungarensis (assembly GCA_032876305.1). Lineage (NCBI taxonomy): Eukaryota > Metazoa > Chordata > Actinopteri > Cyprinodontiformes > Cyprinodontidae > Orestias > Orestias chungarensis. The sequence continues at coordinate 955,965 of JAVLVB010000013.1, forward strand.
TTGTCTCAAACTCTCTTTTTGGGGAAGCTTGATTCTGTTCATCAGGTTAAAAATCTGGATTTCATGCCAGGAGAAGAGGGAGTATAAAAGGAGTTGTTTTGTTTTATCTTCCACCTCTGCAGGCTCTCTGCAGGCAATGCTGTAGGAGGTCGGAGCCCATAGTGTGGGGGATGGTGTTGAGTTATCCTATAGTGACAATCTCCGGCATCTGGGACAAGCAGAACAGAGATTTTACGGAGGTATTATTAGTGGAAAATCCCCACCCACAGAACAGGAGTAATGCTCATCAAGTCACTCAACAAATGAGAGCAGTGCTGTCCAGTGATGAATACGTGGAGGAAGTTTCTAGCTCTCAACAGGAAAATGTAGCTTTTGAGGTATTAAAGTTGTTCTTTTAAAATGAAATCGGACCTTTAAATTTTTGTTTTGTTTTTTTCCTTCTGTTTTTGTGCCTTTCTTTTATCAATCCATGGATTTTATTCACCCTCTTAAACTGAGACATTTCAGCCACTCATTTTTAGGGTTTAAAACCAAGATTCATTTTAAGTATTCAAGCAATGACGCTTTTTTTTCATGTTTTCTCTGACTGTTACCTCTGGAAGGTTTTGAATAATTTTTGACCCATCTGTTGCAAACCTTTGGTACCATGCCGTATCATGATGAAGAGTACCCAGGTCAGCGCCTGTGGCAGTCTGTGCTGCTCTTCTGCTGCAAGGGCATGATTGAAGGGATCATGGTCGTTCTCTTCTTCTGGCTCCTGGTGCAGGTCCTCTTCACCAAGCAGCTAGAAGGTATGGTCTCAGGTTCCTAACAAGAATGCACTTTTTCTTTTTAACAAACACAACAAACAAAAAAACACAGGTTAATTATTGCCTTAAATACATTTATTTTACCCTGGGTTAGAATCATTTCTGATTTGTTTCCTACGGGAAGTGACAGCTGAGGTTCACATTTGTTTTTCTGGTTTTTTTATCTGGGTCAAACACTTTTACTGAAACATTATCTATTGTAGGAGTACATTAGGCACCTGTTCAGCAAAGGATTATACACGTTATCTTGTTATCCCGGGTTTAATGCTTCACTGGAGCAGTCACAAATTTAAAGCTCTACCTCTTGGTTTGTAACTGAAGTCATGGAGTCAACAAAAGAACTTTATGAATCTCAAAAAGGAAATTCAATGTTGCTGTAACTCAATATCAAAGATTTTAGGATATGAAAAAAGAAAATTCTGTTCTCCTATTTTTATCATATTTTTAAAAATTATTTACCCATGTCGAGGGTTATTTTTATTCAAACTCTTTAAGGGCTCAACAACGAAATTCAAGACTGTTTGAATTCAAATCTGCAGTCTAGCACAACGTGGCAATAACACTGTTTACTGTTCTGACTGAAGAGCTGCTAAATTTCAACACACAAGCACTATAATAAAACGACACTAAGGCAATATTTAGTACTAATCATTTAGAGTTATGATTATTTTCATGAACAAATTAGTCTTTAATGGCCTTGTGGAGGGTCTGGCATTCATCTACATTCATCCCTCCATCCAAGACTCACTTGTCCTGGCAGGATACGCATGTCAGATATTCTTTGGTAAAATCAAACAAAACAGAAAAAATGGTTCCCTTGTCGTTGGATTTTTTGTTTGGCACTATAATCGTTTGTTGACAGTCCGAAAGGAAAAGGCCTGAGAGAGAAACTTTGTGAGACATATAGCAAAGGTCTCAGGGTCAGGATCTTCACACCAATATGCGGCTATGAAAACTCTCTGTAAAGATAAACCATATGTACATTTCTGGAGGTCAGCTGTCCAACTGCAATGTTTTCAAACCTCTTTTTAAGAGTTCTGTTGTCTTAAAAAAAATCATTAACAAAGCTGTTCCTGCTGAGTGACTCATTTTAAAATGGCTTTCAGAGTGATACAAACATGTGCTGTTTGTATCTAACTTTGTAAAATCTAAGTAATTTTAGTGTAGTTTAATCATTTACTCATGAAGATTGACACAATTCAATGGCAATTATAATGCAATATAGATAAAAAATGTATTGCCAATTTGTAAAATGTCTTAAAAAGTCTAAAAAAAGAGTATCAAGTCAGTTACATAGTTTTCTTTATGATCTTTGTTGGATAAAATGCAAAACAAGCCCAAATGATCAGCTCTTTAGTTTTGGTCTTTGATATAATGTATTAGAATTGAAAGAGGATTTATTTTGACTTTAACTTGACCAGAAAGCTGGAAGATTAGACCTCAAACGAAGCTTTTTCTTATTCCTACAGTCCATCTACAGGTTCTTCTTCTGGTTGGACTCATTATGTTTTGTCTGTCTCTGATCTTGGGATGCGTTGTGTGCTGGAAGAAAAGTGACATTTGTACAGCAATCCCTAAATCCTTCACACAGGCACAGGCTTCTGCTACAACTACAGCGACTGCTCAGGAGCCAGATTTCTCTAGAGAAACCACCAGGATTAGGCAGGCGTATGAGCCGCCAGGCGAAGAAACGCTGGAATATCCCTCTACGTTCACCAGTCCTGCTCCTTCAGAGAATGAACTCTTCTCTGATCAAACTCAACCTGACGGTAGTGAATTTGAGTGGGCAACATCTCATTTCTCCCTGCGACGCTTCAGCTCACCTCTGCAAACAGCACCGCTTTACAAACCCATTCACCCAAGCCAAGCTTCCCTGCCTTTGTTGCCCAAACCGGGAATGCTGACCAAAGCATGCAAGGCCATGCAGAGGCGCTGCTCGGTTGCTGGAGATAACAGGTTCTCCAATGAACACAACGGACTGTTGAATATTAACTCGCAATTAATCCCTGAAAAGCCAATTCCCCTGGTTCCACTGAACTATGGCTCCAGTGCATCCTGCAGTCCGCTGTTATCCAAACCTTGCCTCCATTTCACAGTTGCCTTCTCTCCGGAGCGACAAATGTTGACTGTTGTTGTCTTAAACCTCACTGGGAGTCCTCAGAGACTGGAGGACGTGGCTGTCCTGGGCAGTCTACCACCAATGCACAACTATCCGACTCAGGCCAGCTTGAGCCCTGAACACAACAGCCTGGTGCTGATTCTCAAGGTGAACTCTCTGGACAAGCTCAAAAACTACGACCTGCGACTAATCGCCAGCGTGAAGAAGCAACAAAGTCAAAGAGTAATCGCTTTAGGTGAAGTGGTGGTTAATGAAACAACTCAGTCTACAGGATGCCGTAAGTGTTCTTTAACATTTAAAATGTCACCATGATATCTTAATTAACATGTATTTATTTCAAGGTTTCCCAACACAGACCATCCGAGGACAGAGCCAACATGTTAAGTTGTTGTTTTTCTCCGATATCCCTCATCTAAAAGAAAAAAGTATTTATCTCAAACATTTTCTCATCAGATGAGTAATATTTGGGAAATGTAAGGACGACTCATCAGTATATGAATATGAGACATTAGCTAGAACGCCTGGAGATGCTATGGATGCATAATAAAGTGCTGCATGACTGAAACTAATGCTTATTTTAAGCGAACATTTTAAAATGTTGTAAAAAAAAAAAAGAAAGACATAAAGTACAAACTTACTTTTACTGGCAAGGAGTGAATCTTCAAAGCTCTTCAAACTCCATTACATATTGATGTTATGCATGGTGGTAACAAACATGAAGGAGCAGAAGACGTTCTTTACATCAGAACGTAGTTGGCAAATGTGTTTCCATCTCCTGTTTAGCCCATAAACTCCTTTCTTGAGGAAAAACAGGAACTACTTAGTGCAAGTGAAAACACTTTTTGAGAGAAATTAGAACATTTTTGGGTATTCTGTTTTTAGTCAACCTTTTCTAATGCAACACTTTAAAATAAGCATAAAAATACTGATGGAAACAAAGCGATAGACTCTAAACTGAGGCCTGAAACTTTATTTTTTATGTTGTTAATATATATATATAAACTTTATTTAAAAATTCTTGTAAACTTTATTTTAAATCTCTTTTATGAATATTTGTCCACTAAATTTACTGTCTATCTCTACAGGAAGCAAAAATGTGTAAAGAGCTGAGCTGTCCACCACAGATCCTTATCCGGCTTGAATATCAAGTTGGAACCCACTCTATTAGAACCGCAGTTCTCAGTGCCGAGAACCTGGAGAGCCTTGTTCTGACATCGGCAGCGGCAGGTAAACTGATTTTGATGAAAGGTGTACTTACAAACATGAATCCCTTAACTGCATCTAAATAGACCTTACTTGTGATTTTTGGTGGCATTTATATAGTAATTCCCTATGTTTGTGTTGCATGTTTAGGGGATTAAGGAAAGTCTTGCAGAAGCTAAATCCAGTGGGAGATCATTGCTTTTGTAATGTCATTGTTGTTTAATCCTTCAGTACTTTCAATCCTTGAGAAAAAACTCAAACTGACTAAATAAACCATAATAACTCTGAGAAAACATTTTCAACTTAAATAAATGAAAGTGATGATTAATAAGAAAAACAACTATAACTAACTTAAACTGAATGGTGTCTTTATAAAATCAATTAAAGTAAACTGAAATTATACATACAGTCCCCTTTATTTTCCTTTTTGTAAACCTATTAATTAGCTTTGTGAATGCAAACCAACGTGAAATTATTGACATTTTTTTATTGGTATTTTGTCAGGAATATTCACTACTACACCGATGTAAACATAATCCCAATATAACACTCAGTCAAGTTCTGAACCTACAAATTAACCCAAGTATGAAAAAACTAAAACTAATATTAAATATATTGATTATTACCGAACAAAACAAGTAAACCTACTCTAAAGATAAATAGGAACTAACTGAATAATTTAAAAAAAGTAAAACTAAACTTTTTACAAAACTATTGAGAAAAATTCAAAACCATCATAACCAAAGAGTCGAGTGAAGAAGGTTCAGATAAATTAAATATTTTCTATAACTCACACATGTACAAAATACATACAGACTGGTAGATACACACAAGATCCTCTGAAATGTTTAAAGATCAACTAACAAGGTCCAACAATAAGTCTGACTGGATATCTGACAATGTGTCTTGGACTGTATTTGAACTGGCTGGTGTACTACCGTATAGCTAACATGCATTTGGGATGTTTTCCAGTTTAAGCACACATGTTTCAGTATCTGACCCATGTTCTATCAAATGAAGGAGAAGAAATTCAACGATGATCTAGGACCCATCAGGCCTCATATAGTTCAGAATGGAAGATTCTGACACACTAATAAAACTGTATATAAAGCTGGTTTAACATATTTATGAACTAAAAGCTTTCTAACCAAGACAATTCTCCAAAACTGACAACATTTGCTCATGAGACTAGCAAAATGAGCTTAAGGAAAAGGTTTCATCATGAGAAAAGACAAATACTGAGCTATTTATTAATAGCCACAAGGAATTATTTTGAAAAATAATCTCACTTCATTTTGATTAATTTATTTACTTGGCAGGAAAAATGCTGGGAGATAAGGAACAGAACAAGTCTGTAACTGCAAGACTGCATAATAATTGTTAATTTCCAACTCCACTGGTTGGGCCTTTCTATATTTTAAGAAAACATACAATTTATAAATCAAAATTCGATAAAAATACTTAATGAGAGCGTCAAACCAAAAACTACCATACATAATAAGTATACTCAGTACCAACAGATCACAGAGAGCACATGGAATAATAGAATGAGGATGAGTGTTATGCTTGTTCTAAAAGGACAATAAAACTATATTCAAACACATACAACAGGCGAATATTGAGCTACTGAGTGTCTCTATGAGTTCAGTTGACAGGTGTGGATGGATATTTGAGTACCTGTGGTTTACCTGTCAAGACAAATTATATCGTAACATATTATATTGTCTTTAACTCAATCAAACAAATAACATTTTTTTTATTTATCCCAAAGAAAAATTAAACGAATACATTTTCAATATGCATTCCAATGAGGCTAAATTTTCACATTAAAAGTACCTTTAAAAAAAAAGGCTATAAGCAGGTTATGGGATTTATCAAGGCCACATTTTAGTTTTTTGTTTCTTTTGTTGTTGCATGTAATTGATCTGAAGTAATACTTTAATCCTTGATGCATTTTAATTGGCTTTGGGCAGAGAATCTTAACTTAAAGCAATAAGGGCTTAAAAAAGGTCCATCTGTGTGTAAATGTATCTATAAAATATGTCAGTTAGAAAGCTGAGTTACTCAAATAAACACATTTTCCAATAATGCATATATTTTAAATGGTAGTGTTTGTACATTTAGAGCATGTGTAATTAAAAGAAAACCCACAATAAAAAGTCAGTCCTTAAATAAAATACAAATAGAACAAGCATTCATTGAGCTTTGTAGAGACATTTTTTATATAAAGCTTAAAAATAAACATCTATAGATTTTTACTTGTTTAAAATTAGTTAAAAAGAAAGAATTTATGACATTTTAAACTAAAAATAGATAACCTGTTTGCTAGGTTAGACTCTTCTTTGGTGCTATGAGCTTTTTTTCCATCTGAGGCGAATAAGTTATAAGTGATTAAAGAATTTTACCAAAGTAAAATATAAAAGCTCTCACACCTAAATATGTAACAATACCAGTTTGTAATTTTTCATTTTTTTACCTGTGCACAGATTATCAGGTAATCATCCATCTGCACCATGATGGAGTTTTGATCAGCAGCAGAGAAACGCAGCGACATCCCTGCCCCACTTGGAGCTCTTCTTTTGTGTTTGAGCTGCCTCCAGGAGACATTGCTCAGCTCCCCATCTCACTTCAGTTTGTAATTATGCAGGTGATGATTTGCTTAGAGAATAACCTAAGTAAACACAATCTCCTCTCATTACTGTTGAACATGTGAAATGACACTAGAAACACGGCAACTAAAATATCTTTCTCTCTTCCTGATTCAACAGAATATTCGACCCCTTTCAGATGGTAAAGTTGTGGGTCGAGTCGTCATCGGCGCAGATGCTGCAGCAGCAGGACGCGCTCACTGGAGAGACATGTGCAGCCTTGGTGTGGAGCTGGCACGTCGGCACATTGTTCAAGCAGAGCCACTGAGAGCTACGGCTCTTTGCTGAAACTGCTGTTGCTCTTCATCAAACCCACAATTATGGCTCCAAAACAGATGTATCCTAAAGTTAAACATCACTATATGTTACTTTGCGTTTGGTTGCCACAACGTTTGCACTGATATGATGTTTAAAAATCTAAATGTTAGTATTTCAAGCTTTCGTGAAACAAGTGCAAAGGAGATGAATTTTGCAGACATTTTTTTAATTCAATTAAATGTGGTCACCAGTGAAACCGATTCAGTCTGGTTAAATAGCAATCAACATGTGTGGAGTAATTTTGAAAACATGTAATGAGGTCTTTTTACTTTCACTTACAATTATGCAGTTTCAAGATTACAAAACATAAATGGTAAACATAAAAAGTTCTAAAAAATGTACATTTTGACAGTATATAGTGAAGTGACAGCTGGCTATCGCTTGAAAAGCGCATTGGATGACTGTCCCACCGCCTAACTGTTTAGTCTCCTCTTCATCCTCATCTGGATTGCACACACCAACAGTCTCAGCCAGAAATATTCCATCAGGTTGAGAACAAGGCAACCTTCTCCACTGCAGCTCATCTTTATCACCACATGGTCAAATTCTGCTGTTTGAGCCGCAAAATGTTTTTAAAAGGGGAAAAACCGAAGAGCAAAAATCAAATAAAACAAATGTTATGAAAAATGACAAGATATAAAATATGAAATGTAGATGAAAAGCTTGAATTTTGGACCTTACAGGATTATATTTTTTAATCAAATGAGTTCATAACTACGGATCAATGTATATGATTTATGGCCACAGATATGCTGGTTCACAAAAACACAGGCCTTCAGTGTCTGGATGTCAAAGATTCTCTATGCCAAAATTATTTAATCAGTTTCTTATTATTGAATAATCCTAAATTCGGTGTGGGTGATTTAAACTTTCTGTAAGTTTATTTCTACTTTAATTTTTTTTTGTCTTTCAACCGTATTGTAACCGGTTTTGGGGTATGACTCCCCACCCAGGACGCCTTTCTTTCCAGAGGTTACATCAGCATCTGAGAATGAAAATAAAAGGGAAAAAACACTGGATGCATCTGTGTTGTGCAGCATAAATACTAAGAGAAGATGTTTAATATTAGTGCTAATCTACAGGGCAATTAGATCATTGTGTAAAATTTTAATGACAACACAGAAAGCCAAATTTTAGTGCTTTTGTTTTCAAGTCTAACATGATTGGTACAGAGAGGAAAATGATTTAAAAAATAGATCAGAAATGTTTTACATTTATTACAAACTGATTTTAGAAATCCTGCTGTGGTAAAGCTTTAAATAATGTTAACTGTAGGTCAAAATGCTTCGTCGTTCAGCACTCCCATCACTAAGTCTTACATCAATATACAATATGCTGGCAGCAAAGACGGTGAGGCTACTTATTTTCCTCTTCAGTTTATGACACACTGTAACTGCTACTATCTAATATTTCTAATCAGACGTGCTTCAGCTGATAACAGATGATTGGTGAAACGTGTCATATGTGGAGTTTAAGAGTTTCAGCAAACAGACTTTCACCGCTGAGCTCATAGTGGATGCAGTTTAATTACAGTAGAAGCCAGGATTATGTCTTTCTACATATATGTGCACATATATAGGAAATGAAATGGGACACTCTCTTTATTGGATGAGATTAAGCCCCTGCCATGATATTAGGACATATCAGTCGTGTGGATAATTACAGACACAAAAATATAGTATGTTTATTTCATTAAAAGACTTCCTGTAATTTAAGGGAGTTTTTTTTAAAATAAACTTTGTAAAGTTTGTAAAACCTGCCATTTCAGGACTTTACCTCAGCTGGAGTTTCCTGCTTTGTATCCGTCTCTTCCACTCCTGACCAGTCACCGTTCTCATCCTCCTCCAATACCGGCATTAAAGCAGAGCTCTGCTGCCAGTTTCTTCTGTCTGCAACTGCCTGTAATTAAAAAAACAGGATTTTTCCTGACTGTTTTAATCCCGATTGGCTGGATTATCTGTACTTTCTTCTCACCCTCACAGCCAAAGATGTGGGAGTCCAGTCCTGAGCTGAGGAGGACCCATCCTGAACAGGTGCTTGTGTGTCAGCAAATCTTCCCGCCTCCTCTCCTCGCTCCTTAAACAAGCTCTTCAACTACAATGGATGATATTTCAGATTTCAACATATTTATTTATGAATTACTTACTTACATGACAAATTAAGCATCTTGATCTGATGGGGCTGCCTTAAAATCTAAATAAACGACTGATCCATCTATTTAGTTTCATATTCAATTGCTAAATTGTATTGACAGCAAACAATTATAAAATAACAGGAGATACAAAAATATACAATTGATTTCATTAAGGGTGGCTAAATTTCTATTTTCTAAAAGTCTCAACCAAATTTGACTTGATTTTCATTAAGTGCTGCTGTTTGAGTGAAACTTGTTAAATCATGTTGGCTCATATCACAGCCAAGCTTATGGTCCACACTGTTTCATTTTATCATGACTGAGTGGCCAAAAACTCTGCAAATAACATAAAAATGCAAGTATGTTAATGTAAGCGCATCACTGAGGCACCTGTGATGGTCTACCTGCTCAGTGACCTTCCTTCTTTGCTGCTCCACTTCTTGATCAACAAAACAAATGGTTTTATTCTTCTTCTTCTCTTCAATAAATGGCTTCTCATCCTTAACCTGCTGGTAATAGACACATCATTTCATATATAAAAAAAAAACATGCTGTGCAGTGAGGAGAGTGGTATTTGATCATCTGTTAGCAGTAACAGTACTAGGATCATTTGGGTAGCTGCACTTCTTAGTGCAGCTACCCAAATGATCCTAGTACTGTTTCTGCTCTTTTCGATTGACCAAAGATCTTTCTCCCAAGGTTTCCCTGAATCGTTTAGATCAGGACTCTTCATATTCAGACCTAGAGGTCCAGCAATTTTAGATGCGTTTCTGGTTCAACACACTTGAATCAAATGGGTGGATCACCTCCCTCAGCGTGCGATCAAGTTCTCCAGAGTCATCCTATCACCTCGATTTTTGAGTGCTAAAGCAGACATCTAACCAGGATATTCAGTGGGAAACCTAAGATTTCCATCTATTAACAGTGGTGTTTTCATTGATAAAAATGTAATTGTCTTTAGGTCATTGCCTCCTCATGATCCTCCAAACAGAGGAGTTGATGGCCATTATCTACATCTCTCCATATTTGCTCCTGTCCACCAGCCTTGTGCAGCTATAACAAGTGTTTCACATGTATTTTTAAAGCTTTATCCATGAAGGTGATGAGATTGAAAGGGAATCTGTAGACTGGTGTGCTTCTCATACGAAGAAATTTAAGATTAGGGGTATCTGTGTATGTTAAACCGATTTGTAAGCAACATAGATGAAATCCCTATAGGATCAAGGATCCTGTTCATGTTGCAGGGAATGAAATGACTAGTTTGTTCAAAGACATACAAGACGATCCTTGCCCTTTGTGTCTGATTCAGATTCACTTCATGAGACTTAAATAAACATAAACGGATCAATAATCAATTACCCCACTGTGTGAAAAAGTCTGGTACTGATTTGGATATTTGTAGAGCAGTGAAGAATTGGGCTTCTGCGTCTCGTTCCTTCTGTCATTGCACACTGAAATCACAGAATCACACAAGATTTTAGTTTTAGATCTCTTATTGTTTACCACCTGCACCATCATTTGAAAGACAAAAGCTCCTACCGTCTTGCTGTGTGTTCACTGGGGCAAGGTGCCACACATCTGTCTGAACATTTCTGCCATTGGGACAGTCAGATGGCTTTTTCTTGAGCTAGCACAACAAAATGTAGGGAAAGGAGAAAAGGGGGTCAATGTAAACTCTCTGTAGTTTAAACTGAGGTAAAGATCAGTTTTTTGTACCTTGAGCTCCAGAGCAGATATCCTAATTTGAGCTTCAGCTTTTTCCATCTGTCTTAACCGTTTCATCGTCTTCAAATCGTGCTGTCTAACACAGAAATGACAAAAGCTCATTTTAGGAGCATGGCACCTAACTGTTTTTGTCTGGCTTCTTACCTCTCACTCACTTCCCTCTCTGCCTCTGCAAGTTTTTGCTTCAGTCTCTGTACCTCGCTGCTTTGTGTCCACACCTGATGGTCATGAATGGTCATGTTCACACGTACATGTCATGGTTCTTCATTCGTTAACATTAAACATTTGACTATGAGAGGCGCATCCTGTTACCTGAGATTTGTTTCTGTTATATGGGGAGTACGATGGGCGCTCATACATTAAAGAGGTTTCTGAAAAGCTAATAAAGAAAACAAACAATGACAGATCAGATTAATGGGTTTTATTCTGGGTATTTTTCAAGCTTGCATTCTGTGAAAATCTGGTTTAAATCCACTCACTCTGTCTGTGTATCTTTATCAAGCATGTGAGCAAACGCAGTACCTGCAAACAGAAGCTCAGTGCACTTTAATGCCTCCTTGTGTCCAAACATGTTTTTTAATGTTGGTGAAGCTTGTTAGCTGCGGTCTGACAAGGTTTTACATGTATTATAGAAAAGTAAATTGATCTTTACCTCTTTCCTGGTTGCATGCCTCAAACCTGGACGGCAGCGAGGACACAGAGTCTCTCTGGAAGATTAAAAGTACTAACAGTTACAATTAAGTCTGTTATTTTAAATTGATGTCAGATGAAATTACCTTAGACTAGAACTATAATATCATACTTTTAGTCATCTGACTGTATAATTTGTGATTTGGTAAATAAATTGAAGTTAAAAATGAATGAAATTAATGCAGGATGGGAAAAAATATGACATCCACTCAGCAAACCTATGAAAAAGTGGATTTTCCTATCTGTGTAAATTTAATGTCCTTCATGCTGCCTGTTTTAACTATTGCAAGGATATATTGTAGAAGAAAAAACAGAATTACAGGACAAAATAGTAAATGAAAGTAAATGATTGTTTTCTTACGTTGTCAGCCTGGAGCTTTTCTAACTTGTCCTGTGTAGACTGAAGGTTTGATGCGATATTTTGCCATTTTTCTGTCCAGTGTGAAACCAGGTCTTCTAGTTCTTTAATGCGCATGATTCTTATTTCATCCCTTTTCTGATATGTTTTCTCTTGCAACTCCAGAATCTTCTCCTTCTCTCTCAATTTTTCTTCCAAACAGAGACATTGACTCCTTAGTTTCTGATTTTCTAGCTTCAAATCTTCCACAGATGTACTGTTAAAAAAGATTTTATTGATTACCTCTGTATTAATTTGCTAGTAATTAAATCTAATCTTCAAATACTGACGAGTTCAGCCTTTTACAATCGTACCTGTGCTGACAGATGTTTTCTTTGAGCTTTTTCAATGCCTCATTTCCCCTTTGCTCTCTTTTACTCTGGATCTCCTCCCGTTGTCTGAGCAGATCAGAGCGCTCTTTGTTTTTCTCCTCATTTAGCTCCTGTAGCTGATGTTGTGACTCGGCCAGATGTTCCATGACCACTTCAAGTTCTTGTCTCTGTTTTTCAGTTTCCTGCCCAAACGAAAAACTATGAACAGTTTACTGAGAGATTCATTAAATCAAGAAGGAAACAACTAAAACTTCTCTGGGAACCTTTGAGTGCGCCTTCATTTGCTTGCCGTCCGTCTGAAATTCTGGATTGGTGAAGTTATCATGACTCTCAAAGCTCTGTTGGCTTTGTGTGGTTTTGTTTAGCTGCTGCTCCAGGTCCTCGACTCTGTGAAGGGGCTCATCTTTCTCCTATACAACAGAAGTTAAAGGATAATTGTTAGAAAGTAATAAAGAAACTTTTGACTTTAAACTTTTAACCAGTAATACTCCATACATTATAGAATACCATGAGACATGATGATATCTATTAAGCGGTTATACCAGGGATTGATCTCTGGTTCTTCTACTTTACTCTCCAGCTTTAGCACTTTTGTTGAAAACACAGCTTTGATCTGAGCAGAAATTAAAAAATTGTCTCCCAAACTTTAATCAACAAATTTTACCAGAAAATCCCTTTTAGTTACTCTTCATTGTTTTAACTTCACAACCACATCCTTTAAAGCATTTTATTACTATTCTATGTAATAGACAGTGAGGCTAGACATTATTTTAAAGTGCTATTTTGTATTATTAGTGTTTATTCCTGTTTTCCCTGGTACCCGCAACAAACTCTAATGCAAACAGTTGTCACGTCTAAATTAAATTAGACTCTTTTGTAGGTTTAATTTATTTAACACATTAAATGGTATAAAACTACCACAGCATAGTCATCTACGTAAACGTCCTGGCATTTATCAGAGCTGAAGGTAACCCTGGAGACGTTTCATGAATCAATATCTCTGGTTGGGAGATAGTTAAATCTAAAGCATCCTACTGTAGCTTTGACTGTCTGAGGATTTAAAGCTAGAAGGTGAAACTACTGTCTCATTTCCAGTTCTTTATTGTCTCTGTCAGCTTTCCCTCCAGGATTTCTTAGTATTTTGCTTTATATTTACTCCTATTGATCATTTTCTTCTGCTAAAGAACAAATGTTCACACCTTATACTGCTGTGATTACGTGGTTTAACACTGGAGATAGTGCGTTCATACTGATTCTCTGGTTTCCTTTACCAAATAAGCATTTGCACATCCATCTCTTCTTGCTTTCTTTAAATGATCACTTTCTTCTTTCCACTCCTCCGTGAATACCAGATCATTGGAGTTTGTCAGAATCTCATAGTTAAGAAGTAGATCTCTGCAGCATCACCCGTCTGGCTGCTTCTTTAACTATTGCTGTCCTTCTTTTTAGTTTCAATGACATGCAGATAAAAGATTGGCGGATTTTCCATTCTTCTCTAGATTTAAAAAAAATGTTTCATAGCAAATCTGTGAGGCCTTCACAGAACAATTTGATTTATTCTGGGATTTAATCAGATAGATGACTCTAATTAGTAGTTATTTTGGAATCAGTTTTTGCCCTAGAGTTTATTTGGGGGTGTAAAAGCAAGGAGATTAAATAGACTTGCACCTTACAACTTTAGGATGATTATTTGTGGATTAAAAATTTATATTTAATGAAAACTATATATAATTTCTTCAATTTCACAACTGTGGTAAACTCTATCACAGAAAATTTCTGTCTGACTTTAATAAGAAAAAGTCGTGGATTGTGAATAATTTTTGAAGGCATAAACGTATTTTTAAGAGGAAATCAAAACTATTCTTTGTTAGGCTTGTACATCTCTGATTCAGGTTGAATATTATCAATATTCACCAGGAAAGCTTGGTTGATCTTGCTGTTGGCTTCTCTAAGATCCCTCTGCAACTCTGAGTTAAGCTGTGCAGCATCACTGGCTTTCTTTTTCATCTCCTCCATCTGATTAATCACCATCTTCTGCAACTGTTTAAAAAACAAGTAACAAAACACATGAAGCTACATGAATAAACCTAATGATAATAAGTCACACACATCTAATTATATCCTGACTTAGATGGTTGTAGTTAGATTTACCTCTGCAGAGATCTGAAGACTTCGGAGCGCTTTGTTTCGTTCTTCCTCAAGAGTTGAAGCCCTTTCCTCTGCTGTTCTCAGGGCCTCCCTCAGGCAACTAATTCCTGTGGTGAGATTCTTTTCTTCCTGTGATCAAACTAGAATTAACATACAGAAATAGGCGTAACAACGTATATTTTCAACATGTAAAGGCCTCACACCTGTTTCTTTACGTCTCCTGGAGTCTTTGGTGATTGGCTGCATGAAGATGGAGCTACAGGAGAACTAGGTTGATCCTCACTCACATTCTTCAAAGGAGACCTCATGTGCAGCAGCTCATTTTCCAGCTTTAGGACTCTTGAAAGATAATTTATTTTTCTGAATCTCTATATTTTTTTGTTTAAATGTGATTTAATTTACCTACTTTTCTTGCAGCGCCCTATACTGTGGGCTCCGGTCAAACTGGGGTAATTCCCCCATGTCCACCTGTGTGACACAGGATGAAAGTCAAAAGCACGGCTGCAAAATGTTTATCAAACCCTTTAAAAAAAGTGTTTTAAATTGTATTTTATAAAGCAACACCTTTCGTTCCAAGTCGAGCATCTGTGCCATTGTTTTGTTGTAACCCAGAGTAATTTCTCTCGTCCTCAGACTGTCCAGCTTAGTGTTCAGCCGTTCGTGAGCATCCTGGAGCCACGGCAAACCTTCTGCCGGTCCAAAGCTCCTATCAGCTCGACCAGCCCAAAATTCTGATCCTAACGGGTAGAAGGATCTTGTGGGAGTTTCTGGCTCCAGATGATACATGGACCGCCACCTCCTTAGACCTGAGTCACTCCTTCTGAAACCAGCAGCGCTGCAGACACAAATTCTCCAAAATATCCTTACTCAAAAACCACAGCTTTACTTTACCTTTTAACCTTTTTGGTACTGATATGATGGATGATAAAGCTGTGTTAAAAAACTTTAAATGTATTCACTTTTATTTGTGTAGCATAGTTTTACCCTGACAAACTTGAAAAATGAAAATTAATTTGAATGTGTGTAACCAGAAGGGGGAGAGAAAAAAGTTCCACATTTGTTGCCATAAATACTGGCACCTCCTCTTTAATGAATTTCTTCAGCAGCAATTTCTGTTCTATAAAGTTTCACAATGCTTTAGCATGCAGACCAGGGCCTGCAAAATGGTTTCTGTTGGTTTTAAGCTTGGGAAATGACTTTTTGTCTAAATAAACATATCCCTGTTTATTTCCACATACGTTTTGGATCATTGCCCTGCCTAATGTTCAGGATTCGCTTACAGATTATTGATTTATTTAAATCTGTAAATGATTTCACAAACTCTAGCAAGTTTTTCCGGATCTTTGGACGAGAATCAGCTTTTGAAAATAACACATCCTTCACCATTTATGACATTTTCTTCTTTTTATTGTTCTTTCTTTATTTTATGACAGACCTAACTGGGCTGTCTAAAAATGCTTCAGTAAGATGTATCTCAGAGGAAATCAGGGGTGTGTCAAAAAATAAGTCACCTGTAATTTTCTCTTTCCCAGTTTTCTATTTTATTTTTTCTCAACAGGAAGCCCCAAGCCTTTTCTGTCATAGTTCAAGTTGATTTTTGCTTCGGATTGAAGCTCTGACTGAAGATGAGGACAAATTTACATGGAAAGCTATTTTCTGGAAGCTTTTAACATATATTTTGAGTTTGAGAGCAATGCTCTATTTTCAAGATTTACTTATAGTCCGGAAAAACAGAAAGACATGGATTACAAATGAAAGTCACTCAACAGTCTAATCAGCTTAATACATTAAAAACAAATATGATTTTAAAAATGTGTCTATTACATGTGTTCAGAACATGGGCGGTCAGAGGATTATGTTGCATTGAAAATTGTGATTAAAACTTTCATGGCCTAAACTAAAATTGTTTCTCCTCTGTAACGTCTCCAGATTAGATCAAGACTGGATTTTTTATTGAGGTTTTGTTGTTAGATTGTGTGACTTTGTGACAAAAAATCCTTTTTTTTTAGGTCCTATTGTCTCTCCACTGGGAGATTGTAAGGAAGCTGCTGTATATCTGTTTGAAACCAGTTGAACGTTTTAATCTGACACGTCAGGACCCCAGGTAAAGTGGCTAGGGTTGACTCTAAAGCATTAAGTTTCCGTTGGAAAAAAGAGCAGCTCAAAAGTTCACAATCACAGAGACAGATTTTATGGTCATGCCCTAAACTACAAACCACTTGGGTTTGAGAGGTACAAGGCTATAAATCAGTTTTTTTTAAAGAGGTTATACCTAAGGACCCGCAGGTTTGAAAGAACGAGCTTAATCATGGATTTCAAATTTTCTGTCTATAGCAGCCCTGAAATGCATTACAGTTATGTAACGGTTGAGAGGCACCCTAATGTTACAGTCTAAAAAGCAAGGAATTAGAACATTTGGATGTCATAACCAGCAATTGAGACTTCAAAATATTTTTAGTTGGCTGTGGCATCCAGCTGAAGCTTTGTTCAAATACTTTTGGGGTTTTGTTTTCCATGCCTTAGCTCTGCCACCCAACGTGGCTCCTTCTGTTAGGGTTGTACAGTAATGCTAAATATAGGCTGTAAAAATGTTTTGCTGACATATTTTATGAAAAGTCTTTGCACTGAGATAAAGTTTGCTTTTTTCTGATGTAAGCCTTGTTAAAATAAAATTCACCACACCTTTACAAAACAAATAAAATTCATCAAATTACCTCAAGCTGGTTTTTGACATAAACCCTGAACTAGACCCAGAAGCCAAACCACTCCATGCTGAAGACTAAATAGGGAGGAAAAAAAACATACTTTTCATTTTTCATCCGCAAAGAAAAAAAATCATATTAACAATCAGTTTTTACCTCAGCTGTAAAGTCAGATTTGGAGTCCCACATGTTTCTGTCAGTGTTAAAGACGCAGCGTCCCTCAGGTCCAAGTCGTCTGTTCGTTCTGTAACAAAGAAGCTGCTGACCAACCTTTCTCAGTCTAGAGGACATGCTTTCACACAAAGCTGTCATCTGGAGGTGCGTAACTATTAATGGATCATGGCTCCAGATATTTCCACAGATTACGTGACAGGAAGCACATAGTCATCCACTTACAGGACTTCTTAAATGTATCATCTACTAAGTTCATGGTCATTATATAGTTTTAGCATCACAGGTACAAGACCCCCAAACGCCACGAACAAACAAATTTAGAAAACAGATGAAAGGCTATTAACAAATATTCTGATGCAGAAAATACAACTTACAATTTTACAAGTCCTATCTAAAAGACAAATGTTGGAGCCTACCTGCTGTTATTTGTTATACTCACACAGATTTGACAATAATATAAGTATCCGTGGTAAACCTCAGTATACAAAACGTTATTAGATGAGAGCGATGCTCCTCATTCCTTGGATATTCTCCACATCACCTCATATAAACTTTATTGGTTATTAAGTGACATTTCTAAAACATCAAACATAAAATTCCCTATTTAAAACAGTGAATTACCATTTTAAATACAAGCAGAAATCAAACTGTTTCACCTTCTGTTTCTTTAAGGACTTTGTTTTTCGTGTGAAGGAAAGTGATAAATTATCTCTAAGGATGCTGATATTCTCCAGCTTAGTGTGAAATGTTGCATCCTTGTGACTAAATCCCAGTTGTTTTCTTGGAAAAGTAAGTGAGGCCGTGACACAGAGCACTTTTATTAGTTTTATAGTGCATAAAACATATGTTTTAGATTGTGGCAACACATAAACAAACAAAAATCAAGAGACAACCCTGCAAACCCCTCAGGTACACATCAAAAATTAGAGAACGGTTCGCTCTATTATAATTAAGCCCGCATTTCTTCATCAAAAACAATGTTTGTTAGTATTTTAATTGTGTGTGAGTAGGGGGAGATGCTCCCTTTCATTTAGGAGTTTCTTTTATGTTTTTTTGTATATTGTGCCATGTATTTTGTTTTTTCAAAGAATAAAATAAAGATGTAAATAGGTTAAATTATATAAAATCTTTTTAGTTGTTACGTTATCCCAAGTATGCATGAACCTTAAAAAAAAACTACAGAAATGGCTAAAAATGACTTCGTTGCTATGGTGAAAGAATTGTCGTGCGTTTTATTTTGAAAAGCGTCATTTCCC